>VUQH01081221.1:3456-13896 GCA_015106775.1 Etroplus canarensis | reverse complement strand
TATTACAGATGCAGTGGTTGGTATCTTAATGTGCACTCATCTTCTTCTCTCTTCTTTTTCTCTCTTTTCTTTTCCCTACCTGTCTGCTCTGGGAATAAATAAATAAAGAAAGAAATGCATGCAAGAATTGGTGCTGGTTTTCAGAAATGGAATGAACTCAAGCATATACTAACTGATTGCAGAATAAAGCTATCAACACGAGTGACTTTCCTAACAACATGTGTACGACCTCACCTTTTGTATAGTATTCAGGTATGACCATTAATGGAGAAAGAGCTATGTACATTGGACACCATAGGGCATGGTTTTCTGAGAAAAATGTTTAAAGGCAATGAGCGTATAAATGCACCCGGTAGGAAGAATAAACAGACAGAAATGGATAGTGAGCTGGACTGGAGATATAAAATCACAAATGAATGCCATCAAGAAATAACAAATACATTATGAATCAGGAGTTTCTACCATCGACAACATCTTAAATATTTCGGACATTTATGCAGGCTGGAGAACCGTGCACTACAGAAACCAGTATTTTATGATGTTAAAACATCAAGGAAAGTTTGGCCCTATGTCGAGAAAATTCTAGGCAATGATACACCCCAAATGCGGAAAATCATGATGGACATGACAGCTTTGATGCGACTGATGGATGAAAGGTTTCCCCCATCAGGAGTGCCCCTAGGCCAGTAATGTGCCTTGTGGGAAAGATGATGATGATGAACAGTGCTAACCACCATGTCACTGTGCTGCCTGCAAAACATGTATTTATTTATAAGCATATTGAGTATTCTTTATATGTACAATATATGTTGGTGTGCCTTGCATAACTGCATGAACCCATATTGCATAATACAATTTGGTACATTTGTGTCATTACCTTACTCTAAAGACTTGCACTGAATGGAATCAGCCAGGGATGTATAGTCTGGATACTAACTGCTGATAGCCAGCTTTAAGCACACTTGAAACAGTATGAAAAGTCTGTAAAAGCCATTCCATATTTCACTTCTTTGGAATAGCAGTGCTAGGCACCTCAGATATGACATTGTGGAAAAAAAAGTCCTCCTCCCATTCTGTGTGGTAGGTTTTTGGCTTCTTATTTGGTCCAGCTCCCTCACTCATTTTTCATCCTTTTTTAAGTTTAGTAGAAATATGGAGACTAACTAGGCAACTTGGTAGCTTGCTAGAGATTTGCAGCAGCTGATGCGAAATGTGCATGCGTGGTGACCCTTGTGTCACGAAAGATCAGATGTCAGACTAGCTGTCCTGTATGTCAGTCAAGTGAAAATAGTAATAGTGAAGATGAATGATAGACTGAAGTATATTTTCTTAAATGCCATGTGATCGACCCCACACACTTTTCTGTGATCAACTGGTAGATCGTGATAGATGTATTGGGAACCCCTGTTCAAGAAGGCCAACCATCAGTCAACTTTTTAAACAGGTCTTGATGGTGGCTGGACAGAAATCTCTGGAATAAAACACAGGATACCCTGCCTGAAGTGGAGGAGCAGGAGAGTAATAATAATAATAATAATAATAATAATAATAATAATAATAATAATAATAAATCCATTTGTTACTTCTAAGCTTGAATAATATCAGGTTTTCTAAATAGTTCTCTAAAAAGAACCTTCATTTGATTGTAAAAACTGCAGCAGGAGCATTAATGGGGACAAAAAAAAATGTTTTTCTCTTGTACGAGATTCTGTCCAGTAGCTGCCTCTAAAATCCAGAGTATTAATTTAAAGTCCTTTCCCTCGCATACCTGAATGAGCAGGTTCCATCATATCTTAATGACCTCATAATACCACATTATTCCAATAATAATTTGCTCTCACGATGCTGGCATACTTCCTAGAGTTTTAAACGTAGACTGGAGAGTAGAATTTTTGTTTGTAAGCCTCCTCTCATGTGGAACCAGCTTTTAGTTTGGGTTCAGAAGGCAGGCATCCTATTTACTTTTTACATTATGCGTTAAAGTGTCCTTTTTAGTAATGACGACCACTTCTCCAAAGCCATTTTTTAGTAATCATATTTTTATTTTGTCTTTTGTCTACTTTCTACAGCAACATTTTCTTTGTCATTTCTCTCTTTTTTATGCTAATATTTTCTGTTTTCTTTTTTTTTCTTTCACCACCCAGCAGCCTCCTCCCTGAGCCTGGTTCTGCTGAGGTCTCCTCCTGTTAAAAGGGAGTTCTTCCTTCCCAGCCTTTGCCAAGTGCTTGCACACAGGGGATAGTTAGTTCATTTTTAGTTATTCCTCTAATATTGTAGGCTCTTTACTTTACTGTAAAGTACCCCTGGACAATGAGATAAAGTAAACTGTCATCCTTCAAATAATCCTAAACTGAAATCCAGCCACTATTTCTGATCACTACCAGTCATTTCTCATCACCTGGATCATCTCTAAAGTCAAGTGCGCTGGTACTCTGAAAGTGCTTTTCAGGCGCAGGAACAGTCAAATAAGGGGAGGATGAATACAGCCAAATTCAGAGAATTCTGTAAAGAAAAGTCATGAGGGCTACATCCAAACCACACAAAACCTCTGTGGAGAGACCTAAAGAAGGAGGTTTATAGATGCTTCCTATCCGATTTAACAGAGCTTGAGAGGATCTGCAGGACGTAATGGGATACACTGCCATATCCAGGTGTAAAAAAAAGATGTAAAAAGCCTCAAATATGTGATTTCTGCCAAATGGGCTCTACAAGTTACTGAATTAAGGGGGTGAATCCTTTTGTAAATGTACTGCATTGTCAAACTACAGTACACCAAGTGGCACAAAAAAAAAAGCAAAGAAATCCGAAGATTATAAAGTACAATTTTTCTGCTTATAAGAGGAAGAAAGACTCCAGCCGATTTCAGGCACAACATCATAGGTCTCTGTCCTAAGAATAGCTAAAATACTGTGCAGACTCCTCAAACTCCCAGGCCTGACAGAACAATCATTAAAAGTAAAAACACACACACCTGTGTGTAGATGTGTATGTGTGTGTGTTTCCATTTAATGATTTTTCTGTTTTTGGCCACCCTTTGAATACTTGTCTTATTTTCTGCAAGTGAATTCAGACTTGACTTTGACTTTCTCCATAACATGAAGTAAATGTCCATCAGTCAACCAGACAGTAATAGCCTCCGGCAGCTAAATCTTAGGCAGGGCTTCACTGGATTCAGTAATTATATCTCAGCTTCACACTTGATAATCTTTCACTACTCTATGAACCCACAAAACCAGTGCCAACTTTATTTTTGTATTAGATATAAGGAGGTGATGGAGGACATTATCACGTCTTAGACCATGGTCTAGGGCAGGGTTCAGCAACCTTCATTATCGAAAGGGCCATTTGGGTACATTTTCAGCCCGCAATAAATACATAAATACGCATACAGGGTGTGCTACATATTTTGATCAACACAATATTTAAATATGTTTTGTTTTAATGCTACAAGTTCCCCTAATCTACACATTTAGAATTACATTGAAGAAACTAAGCAACTACAATTAAATTAAACTGCTATTATTTATTCACATGAATTCTTCTCAAAGCCACAGGGAGCCACAGCAAAGGGATGAAAGAGCTACATGTGGCTCAGGAGCCGCAAGTTGCCGACCCCTGGTCTAGGGGAATACTTGATTTTCATTGGCTGTAGGGCGTCTCTTAATTATTGAGTACAACTACAAAGTACTTTCAGAATAACTGAATGTTTACTGCTTTAAAGTAATGTGCTTGCTCAGTCTGCATCTTAAGTGGGTAACCATAGCTGCAGGAACATAGACAAAACATATGTTCCCACCTTTATACAGCTTATTATCATGCTAACATTTATTTATATTTCCATCACATTTCAAAATATGAAAAAAATAGAGATGATTTTACCAAGTGACAGTAAAGTTAAATAAATAAACCAAAGCCTCTGAAGCACTGCTCTAGCTTGGCACTTATACGCTGGCCCAAAGAGCCCAAAGATAATGCCGGGGTTGGGCTGCTTGTGGGATCTGTTTATTTAGGGGAGACAAGAATGTATTTCAATGTTCATTGTTCCATAAGAGGCAGTGCCCATCTGCACCGAGTGTAGTCCTTCAGTGTCTAATCCACTGAACACCAAATAAGGGTTACTGTTGCAACCAAGCTGCAATAAGTACACTGGTCTTCTGTGTAGGACAGTGAAAGGAAGAACAAACAATTCAAGAAAGGCTATCGAGAATATGTTTGCTGAAGTTAGCTGCTGGTCTCCCCAATGATATACTCATAACTAAGATGTTGGCTGTGAAAATGACTGACCAATCAAGATGATAACTTAAGTTTCTGACCTAGAAACCCATTAATTGACTGGTGGCTTGGCACATCATGTCAATAATGCTGCAGGGGGTAATTAGATTAGCTGCAAATTTAGCACCTGTTCTTTTTGTCTTGTATTTTGTTTAAATTCTGTGTGTTACCAGTCATCTTTTTAGATTCATTGATGTAGTGGAGTGTGTCTGGTGTGTGAATGGTAGGTTGAGATGTAATGGCTATTTTTTAAACTATAAAAATAAAAGATGTTGCAGTTAAATGGCCTTCAGAGCAGAGTAGCCTACAATTCAACACATCTTAAAGTCAAGATATTTTAGTACGCACACTTTCTAGGCAACACTGGCTCATAGAAAATGATATCAAAGGAAAATCAGTCATCATCTGGGTTTTACCTGTACACATTCATGCTGTTTGGATGGAGAAATGCTTTTCCACAGTCCAGTCCCCAATGAGCCGGGTGATTTCTTTACTGGAAGGGTATACTATGTATTTTGATGATATAGTGTTAAATGGCAACACTTGGCTGGAGCTTTTTAAGCACTTTCAGGTCTTGTTTGATTGACTAGCCTAGGATAATCTCACTGTGAATCTGGGGAAGTGTGAATGTGTCATGGCCACAGTAACGTATTTGGGAAGGGTTGACGGAGAGGGTCATATGCATCATGTAAAAGGTAGAGACTACTGATGAATTTTCTCCTCCTACTTCAAAGGAACAACTTAATTTTTTGGGTGAATATTATGGGCTTTGCAGACGTATCTGTGCAGGTGGCTACTTTGAGTGACCTGGTAACGCCAAAGCTGAAGTTTGATTAGTAAGATCACTGTGAAAAAATCTTTAAGGATGCCAAGATTGTTCTTTCCTCCGCTCCAGTGCTAGCTGGCCTCTGTCAGGAAGAACGTTTCCAGTAATGTGGGTGCTAGAACAGTATTGTTACAACAGGATGTAATTGGTACTGAGTTAAGTTACCACCCCTGCTAGTATAATTTTTGCTAGCTAAACTACTGCATGCTGGATAAAGATGGACCTCTTCTAATTTGAGCCTTAAAACACTTTGTAGTTTATCTAGGTAGCAGTAGTAGTCCCATGGTGGTATATACCAACCACAATCCTCTCACTTTTTTGTATTCTTTACAGAACCCAAATCACAGTTGATGAGATGATGCTAAGTTCTTAGAGCCTTACCATCTGAATATCCAGCATGTAAAAGGTTCGGAAAATGTGATGGCCCACAGAATTTCCTGGAGTACCTGTTGTATAAGGCAGTTTCTGTCAAGCTTTATCTGTAGGGCAGATGGCCTCACATTTGACTTTAGAATACTTTAACATACAGAGGAGTATTGGTCAACTCAATGACTGCAAGGTGCCCAATTCCTGTGGATGAATATCAAGTCCAAATTATCACTCTTCCACCACCATACTTGACAATTAGTATGAGGTGTTTGTTCTGTGTTTGGTTTCCACTAAACGCCACACCGTGTGTTATGGCCAAACATTTCTACTTTAATCTTGTGTGTCAAAGTACATTGTTCCACAAGTCTTTTTTTGGTTTTTCAGATGCAATTTTGCAAACCTAAGCTGTGTTGCTACATTTGTTTTAGAGAAAGGGCTTTCTCCTGGAAGTCCTTCCAAACAAGCCATACATGTTTAGTCTTTTTCTCATTTCACTGTCATGAACTTTAACGTATTAACCTGTAGAGTCTAAGATGTAGCTCTTGTTTTTTTTTTTTTTTATTATTTATTTGGTCTGACTTAGAGTGAATTTGCTTTCACTTCTGGGAAGATTTAAAACTGCCTTTAATGTTTACAAAGGTGGAAAACATTAGAGAAGATTCAGTTAAGCATTGTGTTTAATTGCATTTATTGTTTGTCAACCAACCAGTGTTATTGGCTTTTAATCTTGCTAGCATAATATTAACTTCCTGGTGCATAGCCATTGGATCCTATGAATTTAACAGATGTGGGAAAATCTCCCCATGTTCACGCTATTTCCAGAACCTGTCATGGTCCTGCATTTTGGTTGTTTAGTTTTGTATTTCTTGAGCATTTCCTTGGTTTTTGAGTCTCCTATGTTTCCCTGGTTTATTTATGGTTATTAGAGTTTTGTCTCAGTTTTGTTTATTGCAGGTTTTACTCATCTGAGCCTTCCTTTGTTGCTTTCAGTTCCCCTGTGTTTTCTCTGTTCCTGTCTGATGTCAAGTTACTGTTATGTCTTGCTCTGCCTTGTTTTCTGTTCCCGTTTTATTTTGAAACCTGTTTTGTCTTGTGCCTTGTATTGAGTTTTACTTCCTGCCCTTGATTGTTGCCACCTGTGTTTCTCTCCCTCCTGTCCCTCGTTTGCCCGTCAGTCTTTGTGTATTTATACTCTGTGTGACTTTAGTTCTGGGTCACGTCCTCATCGTTGTTATGTGGATTTTTGCCTGTGAGAGAGGATTTTGGCTCAAGTTTACTTCCTGTGTGGATTTTCTGTCTTGGACTTTGTAACCCCTTTGGTGAGTGGCTAATAAAGCCCTTTTCAGTTCTCCAATCTGTCTCCGAGTCTGCATTTTGGGTCCTGCCTGCACACACTCACACCAAACCATTGACAGAACCAAGTTTTTAATACACTACAACCTTATGAAATGGCAACGTTGATTCCAATTTTCAATCAATCACTCGTCACACAAAATGTTTTTATTGTATGAGTTTTACGAGTTTCGATTTCACAACTCAGGGAACTCAAGTACATCATATGGCTTTATTATTCAACTTCTTCAATAATCCCAATTATTAATCATCAGAATACTTTAGTAATCCCAGGGAAAACTGTATTTCGTTACAGAAGCAATATGTAGAAGTAATATGGTAAAAATAAAAAAACAATAAACCTGTCTATGAATTGCCATATGTAGCATAAATAACTCTAAAATTACTCATCGAAGTTATGACTGGTTTGTTAACAAAGATCAAGGAGTATTTTATAATACACTATGTGATGAACATTTTATTTATTTTTTCTATGGGTGTGTTACTAATATACTCTAATATGTTCTGATAGGTTATAAATGAAACTTACAATACAGTTCAGTGGGTGAAAATATGAATCTGCTGATCTCAAGTACACCCACGTTCAAGGGATTTAATATATAATCTTCTACTAAATAGTATGATATGAAGCAAGGATAATTTAAGAAAAATTAATTACATTAAGGAAATTATTGGTCGAATTCTTTTCAGTATACAGTAAGAATATATTATTAATTCATCCATTTCCACCCATCCATCTATTTTCCAATTCAGAGTCGCAAGGTAGCTGAAGCCTATCTTAGGTGTCATAGGGCAAGAGGTGGGATACTTCCTGAAGTGAAATACAAAACCATTCACACTCATATTCACACATTATTCTTCAGTTTTTAATCTTTAATTTCAGATCAATATCAAGGTTGTTTCAACCAGTTCCTTAAAGCTGAGTTTCATTACCTACTACTGTACCCTGAAGGAACACAGTTTTTACAGAAAATCTAATGAAATGATATAAACACACTTTTTTTTTCTAACATCCTCTAAAATACCCAGTTGTTACTCTGCTAGTCCCTGTTTTCTTCCACTGTACTTAAACATTAGATACCCAAAAATACCAGTCTGCATTATCTTTTCCACTGGAAACAACAGCACATTCATAGTATAAATTATTGACCTGTATCATAAAGCATTATAGTGTCCTACAACAAAACTAGGTTCCTGATAATGATTGCACCTGCTTATGCAACAGCCCACATGAGTCAGATTCTCATCTATTGAACCAGAGGAGAGAATACAGATTCTCTAAACAGGAGCTCTAAGCATTTTAGATGTGTTCCACTCTGGTTTTCCATCTCTATACTGTGGGAGTTTAATCTCATTCCAACTGACATATCCCCAGGCACAGTTTTTCAAAAAAAAGGAAACAAAAAAATTAGGACAGATTGAAGATTTTTTTTTCAGGAGCACTAGTGTATTTGGGTATCTATCTCTGCCTATCTGTCTGACAGTCTCTCAGTCCACTTTTACAGAGATTATTTTATCTTATTTGCAGGGGTTCTGGCCATGCTGGCCATGGGGCTGAGGGGGGCTTTTATGGAATAATCCCCCACAAAGCCAGTAATAACCTGTCAGTTCATCCCCAGCCAACCCTCTTACCCCAGCCCCTCCTACTACACCCCCTCCCTCCCAATCCAAGTTCAACTAACCATCCACGAAGATACCAGAATGCAGAGGAAAGGCAGGGGGCCAAAAGATAGAGCTGTGTGGGGGTAATGCCAAGCTTGAGGCACAGGGCCATGCATCCTAACTGAACCGTGAACTTTTATTTTTTATTTTTTATACAGGAAATGGACAGATATCGCTCCACAATGAACCATGACAGCAGAGAGCAGGTCTTCAAACGAGCACTCTTTCTGATGTTCATTTTCTGCCTACGGTCTGGTGAGATGATAAGAACTCGTGGAAGAGAGAAAAGACACGGGCGGAGCTGCATTTGGGTTCCCAAAAAAGCAACTTTGACAAGGGACTACAAATGCAATCAGAATTAACACATTTAAAGATATGTGTGAAAGACAATCAGCTTGCAACGATTTATTTATAATTTATGGAATTTTTCATGTCATAAGATTCAGGCAGCGTAATCGTAATACTAACAACTATTTAATTAACATCTGTAAAAAACTAACCGTTTTTTTAGTTTTCAGTTGGATTTGATAGCACTAAATTATTGTTCTTTTACCTTTTCCAAGTATGAATTCAGTATTCAATTTCTACTTTAAATGACAAACTAAGCAACATTTTAATAACAAAAAAAAAAAGAAAAGGAAGCCATAATTGTGAGACGGTCTTTGATCCCCCTCAAAATGAAAGATTAGATATTAATCCGGGCTGCTTTATGAAAATGCCATTCATATGTCCATCCAACATGATGATAGTGTTTGAGCTGACTGAAAATAAGAAAAAAGAACTGTGAAAAGTCTTATGTATAGCATTATTAGTTCAATGGATTGACATGTGGATTAGCATTTGCAACACATTCCTTGTATATTGTTTGAATAAGCTTAACTGTCAGGATAATATTTTCATATGACCCTTATTCTGTCAGAAAAAACAAAACAAATCAATAAAGCTTCTTTGCCCATTCTAGGCTGTTGTACAGTTCTGCTTCAATGGCAGCCTACCACCAGGCTTGCATGCTTTCATCTCGTCCCTTGTCTTCCTGCCATACCTTTTCTGTTGGTTATTTTTAACCTCCCTTCCTTTGCTCTCATTTGGACCTGATGGAGTCTACCCTGAAGCATGTGTCTGGGGCAAAGCTGCATTCCTGGTTAGCCTCTCTCACTGGAGGAAGGAGACCTGTCAGAAGGCATCAGGGTGACTCATCTCAGGGGGATGTGCTAACACATCATTGCCCCAGACTTTTCAGCAAGGGTTGATCGTCCATGAACAATGTAGTTACTGTCACATGCTCACACTTGGCCAATTCATCATCTAGCCTTGAACATAGAGCATCAATGGACAGTGAGAGAAGAATAAGTTTTAATTTATGAAATATAATGTTTGTGATTGCCTCCACAGAGACTGACAGCAGCACGCAATTTGAACTGAATCTTTTTGCTATTTGTTGCAGCTATACAGCAAGACCTTTCAGTTATAAGTCATGGATTAGTTTTTACCCAGCTATAGGAGTGAGTAAACACGCAGCCTTTTCTTCAGCAAGAGCCTGTTTTACATACAAACTGAAAGCTCAGCTATGCATCATGTGGCCTCAGTAGGGGTTGTGCATTTTTGGAGCACCTGTGGCTTTTGCAGTGAATTTTATGCCAGCTTCTGGTTTACCTCCTCCCCAATCTATTACGCTGACAAGATTGTGTGATTGCGATTTGTTCAGTCTTTGTGTCCCTGCAGAGTTTCAATTTAGTGCTGGTGCACAAAGGCCAGAGAAGACCCCTGTCAAAGCACTGGAAAATCTGTGTGCTTTCTAATCTGACTCTTCACACCATAGGGTAAATGCAGCTGTAATTCCTAAACTTCATATGTGGAAGCAACTACACTTAACCTATATCAACTACTTATACACACACACACACACACACACACACACACACACACACATACACATACATATACATACACACCTACAT
>VUQH01081219.1:0-25784 GCA_015106775.1 Etroplus canarensis | reverse complement strand
CAGCTTCCCCTGTGTTTTTCCTACATGCCATCTTTGAGTCTCTGTATGTCATGGTCTGTGTCCTGTCTGCCTCCCTGTCCATGTCACCCCTTGTTTTATTGTGAAAACGTCTCGTCTGGTGCCCCTGCCTTTGTTATCCTTCCTGTGTTTCATCACCTGCAGCTGTGCACGACACCCTCCTGTGTCTATTGGTCTTGTTGTCTGTCTATTTATACTGTCAGTCTCGTCTCCCTGTTGTTGCGTCCTCGTCGTTATTTTCTGCCTCAGTCTCCCTGAGTGTCGGAGCGTGCCTGTGTGTTTTGGTTTCCTGCCTTCTCTCCTCCTTCCTCACCTTTGACAGCATTCGTGTAAGAGTTTTGGCAATAAAGCCCTTTTTAAAATGCAAACCGGCTGCCTCCGAGTCCTGCGTTTGGGTCTGCACCCTCACACTACAGAGCCAGCTATGACAGGTACAGTACAATATCCTAGCAACCAAGTTGTAGACATAAAGGATCCAGCGCTGCATGATGCTTCATTTTACATCAGGAATCATCTCGCCCTTCTCTGCCTGGCTGCTGCAAACCATCTGGGTTTTTCTCTGTGGCCATTTTGTGAGCAGAGCTGCCACGTGGGGCACAGTATGGTGCAAGCATAGATTCAGTTATGAGGTTGGGGTGTTTGGCAGGAAGGTGTGTGTACCGGGCTCTGTCTGAAGCTGATAGATGTGGCGATTTCTGGCCTGGCAAGTGGTTTGGAAATCTGGCAGTAGTGTGAGAAGGACCTATTGTGCTACTGCTACAGAAATACCCTGAACACTCAGCTGTGTTTACAGCCCAGAGCTTGGTACAGGAAGAATCCCCCAATAGCTCTCTGCTTCAGAAAAAAAAGACCACAGGGAAGAAAAAGAAAAAACACATCCCCATTCCATTTTTCCCCCTACATGTCCTGTGTGAGGCTGCCTACCAATTAGCCTCACCACTGCTGCTGCTGAGGTGAGATAACAACAGAAACCCATGTATCCCCCAAAGACCTCACTAGGACCTTTATTACCGTATTGATATCTTCTGCATGTCACCACTGCCCTCAATTGCCTGGCAGCATGCCCGCACATTTTCTATGAGGGAAAAATCGCTAAAGGGGCTGTAACTCAATACAAGAAGAAAACAGCAGGACACAACATTAGGCTGAATGGTGCATGCTGTAATTAGTGAAATACTGGAAGGAATAAATATAAAATACAGTACAGCTCTTTAGTAAATAAAAATAACTGAATATTAGATGAAAGTACAAATATGGTTCTGGCAAAAAGTCAAGTTACAAAATAAAAGAAAAACAATCAGTGGCAGACAATAGAGAACAACAACAAAAAACAAAAACAGCAGTTTCTAATATTTATGTGCCCACTGATATTTTAACTGTCAATAATCCCTATGCAGACACATTATGTTTGTAAAGTACACAATATTTTAAGAGAGCAAAGAAATAAAAATCTAAATATTGCATTTTCCACCCAAAGAAAATAAAGTGTTCAAGTTAGCTCACATTTTGTAGCACCACAAACGGGTTACTTCATGGACAAAATTACATAAGTCCAGTCGTAGAGAAAACACGAGTGGCAAGAAGACCCAAAAAATGAGCATGTTATTTTATGTGCAAAATTCTTAAAAAACACAACAAAAAATTATTTTGATTGTCTGCTTGATGTCTGGTTAAAATTCATTAATCTTCATTTGCAGCCACAGATTACATAGTGTGACTTTAAATCTTTGCAAGACTCTTCGTCTTGGTGATGTTTATATAATAAAAAAAATACATTTCGCCTATTTGCCAAGGAACACATCAAAAACTTTATCCAAAAATGTCTCAATTTAAAAATATCAAGTTGCCAAAGGCACTCTTTTTAAAGGAGAAAGTGTATATATATTGCATTTATATCATATTTCTTCATTTTTAGGCAAGTGAAATGTTACAGACTTGATGGTGGAAACTTTCAGCAGTACCACAGAGGCTGGTTGTTGAGCGCTTCAAGTGAGGCTTTACAGTAAATGGATCTGGGGTTACTTCTGCTGCAAAGCTGAGGTCAACCTCTCAGGTAGCCATTCTGTCTGTAAGTGCTCATAAAACACCACAGACATCTATTTCAAATCTCCCAGCTGTCACTAAAGTACTGATCCTCCTCCTCCTCCTCCTCTTCTTCTTCGTCTTCTTCTTCAATCCCATTTTTCATGAGGTCATTCAACTCATTCACTTCTTCCTCATCCTCTTCTTCCACCTTGAGCTGTGCGAGCATGGTTTGTAAAGTGGATTTTACCTCCTGAACCTCCTTTTCTAAAGACTGTACAAAGGGAGTTAAGGATGAATCTGCTGCTACACACACATACACATCAACATGTAAATAAAGTGCATGCCAGCAGACACATATCTGATAAGTGTCATGTATGCCCTGATATGTAGCCCATGATGGTTAATGGCAATAGCAGTGGACAGCCATAATGTGATGAAGTCATCAATCTCCAATTTGGCCACCAAACAGATGACTGGGACAGATCATCAAGTCATACTCAATTTAACCCTCTCTAATTATTCACTATTCATGAGCTTGCCTCAACTGTGAGGCTGGGTGGCAACATGGGGACCCAAGCAAACAGACTGCCCAGCTAAATTATTCATAAACCATCAATGAAACAGGATAGAGGCTGTCATCAGGAGGGGGATTGTTTAACCTGCTTAGAAACTGGAATTAATCGTGTGAGTGTCCAGCTTAAGTGGCAAATCAAAAGGCTGGCTTTGATGGCAGATGGGGCCTGATGGCTCGTTTTACTGTCTGAATGGACACAGATTGTCCTCATTCATAATTAAACAGCCATTAAAGAGCTTTTCATGAATACTGCAGAGAGTTCAACAAGACTTTTAAGGCAGCATTGTCCAAATGGGAAGAATTTCAGAATTTTGTTAAAACCCTTAAAACTAACCACAGACCCTGACAGGATTTTGCCCAGCCTCGTCTTTGTTTTTCAATCCCAGTCTCTGTGGTTGTCCATTCACCTCCTGTTATTGCAAGCAGGGACTCAATTAAGACCCTTAGAGTCTGCCAGTTTGATCTTCCTATCACTATGGCAACAGTCCCAGCATCACTACTTTAGTTTTTGCAAACCAGCAATAATGTCTTGCATCTTCAGTGTCCTCAAGTGTCCAGAACACTTTTGCGCAAGTGCAGTGACTTCAGATATCAGAAATAAAATGACACATAAGGACATGAGAGCAGAGAGGTGGAAAGAAGAGCTCCAGTCTCTGTCTATCTCCGACTGCCAGGCTGCATTGATATCATGCAAACGGAGTCTGTGCTGACCCCTGACAGAACAGTGGGGAATGCGACTCTCTAAAAAGATATAAAAGCAGTCTGGCAACATTCAACAAAAAGAGTGTACACTGTATGATACACTGCTTTTAGAGTGTCCAGCCAAAGAAGAATAAAACAAGATGTGACAGAACCTAAATAAAATAAAAACAGCAAGTAAGGTGGCAAATTTTCACCACACCCATGCTGAAATATTACCTTTTGAATCTGGCTTAATATGTCCACCATGCAGAGAGGAAAAGTGGAAAGAGAAAAACACACTAATCTATTTCCAATCAGCCTTCTAATTAGCACAGAAAATGATGTATTGTGACCTGTAATCAGCTTCAACAGTTTGATTTGAGTCATTATCATGGATATTGTAATTTCCTGCCAGCCACATCCAGCAAGTAGAAGTGGGCAAATGCAGAAAGGGAGGGGTGGCTAGGAAGGTTGAGGAGAGGTAGCGAGGGTCAGCCGGAGGATGGACATTAAAATATGAAGGGAGCAGAGTCATTACAGCGACATTCTTCTATCTGCTGCGGCACTGCCCCTGTCGGCCAGCTTTAATCTCAGCCTGTGGTGACTGGCAGCCCACATCAGCGGCCTTCTAATAACCTCGCACGGACGTTTATGTTTCATTTTCCAGTTGGCACATTGGGCCTGTCAAGGAAAATCCTCTGTCCCCAGTTTATCTTTGAAAGTGAATGGACTCATAATGTCAGGAGACAGGTTGAGATTTTTTCTCTTTTGAATGGTAACATCACAGAAAGCAAAGATCAGTCAGCATAAAGGCAGTTTGGATAAGTTGGAAGGCCTTGAGGGAAACTAGGTGGTTCAGATGGATGGACAGAGACACATACACACAAACAAACATTAAAGTGCTTATAGTATGATTATTGCATACTTAGGATTAAATTAAAGGATATGGGTGAGGGCCTGATCCCGGTTCAGTATTGCCATCTGCAATTCATCTTCTAACACCACTAGCCTGTCGCTGATCAGCTCGCAGCGCTCTGTCAGGTCTGTAGCCTCAGTGTCGCTGCACCCATCCTGAGTAAAAGAAAACAAAGATGGTCAACAACTGAAGGTGTTTAATCTGATATTGAAAATAAATTTAAACAAGTTTAACTATAACTTCATGATTGCTTGACCTTCTCTGACAGTTTCAGCCAAACAAAAGCAAAACATTTTATAAACCCCCTTTCCAGAAAAGTTGGGATATTTTGAAAAAATGCGATAAAAGCAAAAATCTGTTAATTCCCATGAAACTTTGTTTAATTTAAAAATGGCTGCAACATACTCAAAATAAGACTGAAAAGTGTACAGAATGGTACACTTAGAATATTTATGGAAGACTCCACATTAAACAGGCTGTTTGGGAGCAGGTGAGGTCTCATGATTGTGTATAAAAGTAGTATTCATCAATGCCTTAGTAGGTGCAAGCAACTTAAAAGTGTATTAAGGAGGAAGCCATATGTCAACTCAACATAGAAATGCAACTAAGTTCTCTGGACCAGAACTCATCTCAGGTGAACCAAAAATCTTTGAAAGTGCATGCTGTGGTGAGATGAGTCCACACTAGTCCTAAAGATGAAAACAACCATCCAGACTATGATTATTAAAAGACACTAAAGCCATTATCTGAAATAGTATGGGGTGGGTCCGTGCCCATGCCGTGTCTAAAGTGCATGCATGTGAAGGTACCATTTACTCTGAGGTGCGTGAATTTTAGAGACATATGTTGCCATCGAGGTGACGTCTCTTCCCAGGATGTCCATGCTTACTTCAGCAGGACAATGCCAGACCACATTCTGCAGGGGACTACACTAGCATAGACCCAGTGTACTGTTTGCGTTTGACTGGAATGCTGCCAGTTCAGATCTATCTCCTACTGATAATATATGGCATGACTCAGACAATGGACCACAAACAGTTGAACAGCAGAAGTGTTATATAAAACAAGACTGGACAAGATTCCAATTGCAAAACTACAGCGATTAGTGTCCTCAGTTCCAAAACAATTGTTATTAAAAAGGTGATGTCACACAATGGTAAACATGCCTCTGTCCGAGATTTTGTTGTGTGTGTTGCAGCCAGCAAATTCTACATTTGTGCATATTTACAAAATCCAATTACATTTGTCAGTAAAACTATTGAAAATCTTTTTTTGCATTTTTGTCAGTTAAATAAAGGTTCATTTGTGAATTAACATATCACAGATTTTTGTTTACACTGCATTTTGGAAAAGATCCCAACTTTGCTGGAAATTGGGTTTGTTAATGTTATGTTATGCCAAAAATGTAATTAAATGCAGACCCTTTCTCTCAACAGCATGGCTTTTTACATAAGACGTACACCAGCCATTTGGTTTTGCACTTACAGGTTGGGGAACTGTCAGAAGTTTTCTGATAAACCTTTCAAACATAACATGCATAAAGATACAAAAACACTGGATATAGCTACCAAAATGCAACTAAACTAGCCTTTAGTAGCCCCTCCCTACCTGGTGTGTGTATGTGTATGTAATGGAGCATTAAGATTGCTACAAACAATAAAGCTCAAACTCATCATTGTGCTTAGCATTATCCCAGGTTAAATTAACTGCTTACAGGCTGACACATTTACATGTACTACATATATATATATATATATATATATATATATATATATATATATATATATATAAAAAATCTGGGTTGGTTCCTCATTCCGAAAGTTCCTACTTTAAAGCTCCAGTAGGCACTTCATTTTGTTCATTATAGGAGCTAAGGACTAGCGACACACTAAGCTATTTTTAGCCGTTTAACCACTTGTGAGTCTCTGTTAATGGGCTGCCAAAATGTTTATTTGCAAACACAATGCATGCCTGGGAGGCACAGTGTGTGTACAACAGTCAGAGATATTCGTATCTGCATATCACACCAGAGGATGCTACATGGCTGGGTGCATTTTGAAGGATGGCGGGGATGTCAGGTTGGTGGAAGTACAGAGTGCAGTAGGGCAGAGCATTCGGGGAGCAATGCTGGCCATAATTAGAACAGGCCCCTTTGCAGACATCGTGTCCTAGTTTCTTCTCTCTTATCAAGCATAGAGAACACAAACACACAAACGAGAGTACACACTTCAAGCAAATAGACACTCATAGACTTGCGGCAGACTCAGTGTTCTCCTTAAACAACACATAGTCTTATCTGCCTCTGATAGCTGCGGGTAAAAAAAATCAACTCCCTGCAGCTCAGAGGTGTCAGAACAATCACTGAAAAGTCGAGTCTCTTGTCTCTGCCCTGGAATAGCGCTTCCTACTCTGGGTGATGTAACACCCCAAAAGGAATGAACCACAACAGTAAGCCTTTGGGGAGGGGGGACAATACGTACAAGTCATCCTGATGCAATTAAAGAATTAGGCAGGATATAAATGCAGAGTGGCCCACAGGATACAATACTTAAAAAAAAACATGTTTTAGTGTTTGAGGAACTTTAAATTAACAAACAATCACAGGCACAAGTCTGTCCTCAGGCTTCATTTAACTTGATCTTGGGATCCTTCTCCTCGACTCATAGATTCACTGAGGTGTTTGTTTATCAAGGTTAGGGGCTTCTTTAGTAGATAAGAGCCCTGTGATTGTGTAGCTCATTGATTCTTATCTTTTCAGCCTTCAGTCAGCTTCTGTCAAGTCAGTGCTACCACAGGATAGAAAACAAAAGTTCCCTGTGCAGAATGACACTACTAAAACAAATGCCTGGCAGATTGTTTGAAAACCGTTTAAAAGATATATTTTCACAAATTGCTATTTTGCTCCAGGTGGTGTTCAAAGCAACTTTCTTTGCTATCTCTCTCTTTGACAAACAAGGCAACAGATTTCAACCATGTGTCAATTTGCATAATAGAATCACAAGCATATGTGTATTGGCGTGTTGATTTCTGTTGTACATTAGTAAACTAAAGTAAACAAAGCAGACTGGGGGAGCATGGTGCTGAGGAAATTATTTAGGAATTCAATATTCAAACTCATGTATGCACTGGAATGATTATTTAAGCAATAATGAGTGAGAGGCAGCAGGTAATTGTGCACATTCCCATGGGTGCTGTTCTACCCACTTTGCACCAGGCGGACAATACAAAGCAATAATATTGCACTGGTATTACACTCAAGGCTGTATTTACTTTTAAAAAATACAGTGGCTTAATTCATTTTGAATAAGAAATTAAACTTGGAGTGCTTGACTTTTTCATAAATCACTGAATAATACAAATAATGAAAATAAATATAAATAGACGTCCCCCTTTACACTGAGGTTCTTGCCAAAAAAATTCAGCAGGAGGTAAAAAAATACTGTATTTTGCATAATGTTTTAAACACCTATTTGAATGTAAATCAAGTTTTTAGCCTGGTTAATATGTTTATTGCTGGAAAATATATCAAGAGCATGTCTATCATGGTAAAACAGACTTTAGTGTACTGTCTTGTTCATTTTGTCCCCTCATTCACACTGTTTGTTTCTCTGCTTTTTCCAAGTAGCTGTGTCCAGTGGAAGGTATCCCATCTTACGACTGTATCAGTGTACATGTGTAGCTCTACCAAAATTGTGACAGAGACACTCTCTATGTCCTGGAAGCATTCAAATTATTATAAATTTGTAGGGGAAAAGTTCAAGGACAGGACAGGGAGAGATGCAAATTGTGCCCAGGTGTAGATTGGTGTCTCTCTGCTGCAAAGAGCACCTGCAGGCTACGTATTTTATAATGCAACAAATATTGTTAAAGGCACAGCACTGATTCTTTCCAACAAATATTAATATATTAGCGCTATGAGAAGCAATTCTGTACTGCAGTTATGTTCCAGTGTTAAACACTAATTCAAGTCAGTATTTACAATCATGAGTAAACAAATACATACCCTCTTTCAAGTCTGAGATTTTAAGTAATAATTTTTTTAAAAAAATCATCCGGTCCTTAGGAAAACACAAGCTCAGATGAACAACAGCATAAGAGATATTACACCATCTTGTTTTTTTTAATTTAACAAACACTAAGCCAAAATGCAGAAGTACATGGTGAAAATCTAAGTACACCCTTACTGCTTAAATCATAATTAAGAGGGAAAAAGCAGGTGCTGCTAATCAAATGCACTTGATTAACTGATTATCAGCAAGTGTGACAACCTCTATTAAAAACAGCAATTTGCTGGACTGGAG
Source organism: Etroplus canarensis (assembly GCA_015106775.1). Taxonomy (NCBI): domain Eukaryota; kingdom Metazoa; phylum Chordata; class Actinopteri; order Cichliformes; family Cichlidae; genus Etroplus; species Etroplus canarensis. Next base: position 17,269 of record VUQH01081219.1, on the reverse strand, counting down.
CATTTAGGTTTGTGTGTTCACACAATGCCTAGGAGTAAAGATATCTATACTGGTCACAGAAAAGCATTTTTTTCTGCCCATCAATCTGGGAAGCATTATGAGGCCATTTCTAAATGATTTGAAGTCCATCATTCTAAAGTGAGAAAGACATAGTGTCTAGTCTGATGGCCAAAAAGCTCAGTTCAGCTCAGGATCAGACCAAAGAACCTTCTTCCAACTGATCTTGAGGTCTCCCACATGCCTTTGGGTAAATTCCAGGTGAGATTTCACGTGAACTTTTTTCAACAGTAGCTTTCTCTTTTTGCCACTCTCCCAGACAGCTTCAACTGGTGAAGAACCTGAGCAACAGTGGTTGTTGGTACAGTCTCTCCCATCTGAGCCACTGAAGCTTTTAAACCCTTTAGAGTGGTCGTAGGTGTCTTGGTGGCCTCCCTCACCGGTTGTCTTCTTGCCCAATCACTCAATTTGTGAGGATGGCCAGCTTTAGGCAGATTTAGACAAGTGCCATACTCCTTCATTTTCTTAATGATGGATTTGATTGAACTACCTGGGATGTCCAAAAAGTTGGAAATCTTTTTGTAGCCATCTCCTGACTTATACTTTTCAGTGATCTTTTCTCTGAGTTGCTTGGAGTGTGCTTTTGTCCTCATGTTGCAAATGTAGCAGGAATACTGATGAACCAGAGACTGGACCTCCCAGACACAAATGTTTTTATACTACAATCATTTGACACACATCAACTGCAGTCATGTGATCTCCATTTCACTAATCTTGACACTGCTGGAATGAACTAGCTGGACCTCTGTTGAATTAGGTCAGTCGTTTTAAAGGGATTGAATATTTATGCAAACATTAATTTTACCTTACATATTTTTAATTAACTGACATTTGTTTGTAAATCTCTGTTTTCACTTGACATGACAGAAGGTTTTTTTTTTTTTTTTGCAAACTCTTGTCAAAAATCCAAATTATATTGACCATGATTTCATTTATTACAGCAATAAAAGGGTGAAACATCCAAGAGGGGTGCATACTTTGTTTTTTATTAAAAGTAAAGTTTACAATATTTGGAACATTCAATAATAAGCTGATTCCAACTTGCGGATGTGACTCCAATAAGCTTTATGAAAAGCAAGTAAAGTAAGAAAGTAACTTTTTGTCGCTTGTATCGTTCTAGACCTGTCACTTCCATTTCTAACTGACTTCAGTGCGTTTGCTTTTCATTGTCAGACAATAGCTGCCAGCAACAAAGGATTGATTATACAGAATTTTGTCACTATTCAAGTGTGAAGTAGAATTTGGTTACAGCTTCAGTTTTGAGCACCTCTGTCCCACAGTGAATGATTCTCTACAATTGTTCACAAGTTCTGGAAGACATCAAGCTATTTTCTTTGTGATGTTTATTTGGGAGTGATACTCTAAACCTGTAGTTTGACTGACATCCAATAGTACGTGTGCTTCATCACTCGAGGTAGAAAAACAATACACTGTGTAAGAAGATTCAGATCAGGAGGAAAATGAGGAAGGGTGGTGAGATCACAGCTAAGCTTTTGAAAACAAACAGTAAAGCATTAGAAAAAAGTACCAGCATAAAAAGGCTGAAATTGTTTTTTTAAAAAAAGAAGAAAGAAATACGTTTTTGGTAACTACTATAAAATTATAATGCAACCTTTAGCATACAGTGGCTGCTGTATGCAAGGGTATGTGGTAAGAACCTGTTGCAAAGCAATCAAACAAATTTAATCAACATTCCAGCTGAATGATATCTATTTGGTATTGTGGGTAAGCATAAAGACGAGTATGTAAGGACCTTGAAAGGATAAAAGAACAATTAGTAGAGATTCAAAGAAAATAGTAGTGTTAAAACACACAAGAACACACACACACACACACCAATCAATCTCCATTGTGGCAGTAGGACAGCAGCTAAGTGGAAATCATTTACTTAAAGTCATTATGGAAAGGAGAAAGAGGTCAGACGCTCTGCGCAAGGCAGAGAATAAAGCTCTTCCACAATGCTATCACGACACCATCATGGGAATGATGCCATTAAATAGCCATCACATCCATTGGCTCAGATGTATCACTGTAATGTCACTGTACTTTATTGTAATTAACTATTTTATGCCATGTGGTTTTTCAATAATTAAATGTAATTTCAGACAAAGGTAACTTCATTCATCTTTCAGGTAAACTGACATTCTGCTTTTAAGCAGATTTCAGAGGGTAACTGAGCCAATGTTAGGTCAAAGTGGCAGGTAAAATGCTGTTTCTGGGATTGGAATCACATATATTAGCTCTTAAAACAAGATTAAACAAGCATACGTCATTTACTGGAGTCTTGTAGTTTGAACTCCTGCATAGGTCAGTCCTTAACGATTGTCTCAGTTTGACTAGATGGTGTGACTCAGTTAATAAATATATAAGGCAGAAAGGTGCTGAAAGGGAAATTCAAGCTTAACAAAGCCTCCTCTAGATAAATAACAGCCTTAAAACACATGGTGCAAATTCAGGGCGACCTCGTGTAGGCTTCTCATGTAGACTGTGAAAGGGGGGAGGGGGGTCATGTTTAAGTTGAGGTTAACTAACAGATTCCCCAGCATCCACATAACTTTAATTATAAAGTTATACGGTCAGCATTACGCACCTCTGGGTGATTATCCTCCATGCAGAACAAAAACTCCTCCAGCTTCTGCAACAAAAAAACGGAACATTTGTTGGGGCCACACAGTCATAAGCCTGCTCATGAATTATTAAAAATACAATTATGTCTGCTGTGTAGTGTATGTGTGCAGCATCATCATAATGCAAAGGTTTGTAATTATTCATTAGCAAACCTGACATGAAGAAAATAGATTAACAGACTCATCTGTACTGCAGGTTCCCTTTGTTAGTATTCAAAGTATGTAATTGTACATTCTTCACTAAGGAAGAAGGTAATTACTGTACCTATTGGAGGCTAACATATTGTTTGTGGCTTTAGGGTAAGTGCATAAAAAAGGCGGCGTGGCAACAAATAATAATCAGCAGAGTTTTAATTATTATACTAAATTTAAAATTGGGTTGCGTGTAGCAGCATTCATCGCTACTCTGAGGTCAACACAGAACAGCTCGCACAAACTGGATTGCCACTGCTACCTCTGATCACATCCATCTCACAGAAACATACAATCTGTCTCAGGTAGTTTTCTAGGTGCAGATTGTAACGATTAACTGGCATCGAGCTACTGTTTTATTGTCTGTTGCCTTGAAATGAAAACACTCATATCTTCCAAAGTAGCATTCAAACCAAAGGGCAGTTTTTCATGCAGGTCCTTGAACATTCAGTAAAGTAAAATAGTAACTTAACAATATAAGAATATAAGTAGAAGACTGTTTGCTGCAGAGTAAAAACTGTCCACTAAATGCACCCTCTTGTAACAACTTTATTCTTATGAAAACAGAAAAGGTGGTTAGTTGGATTGTCTTCATATAAGTATTAACCCTTGTGTGGTATTCGGGACCCATTTTTGATGTTTACCAAAATGAAAAATATGCAATTTACTAATTTTTTTTAACCTCAAACTCCTTGGCCTTGGCTCATTTTCTGTGAAGAACATAGGATACATACTCTACAGCCTCCCTAAATATTTATATTACTCATGTGGTGATCAGGTCCACTGGACCAAGGGCTAATAAAGGCATGCAGGGGCTGTGTCTCTTTATTCTGTCCTCCCCCTACATGGCCTGCTGTGTGTGTCTGTCAGGTTTTCTGTGCGTGTGCCGAGTGCAGACCCAAATGGAGGACTACAGGAGGCAAATTGAGGAAAACTTAAAGAGGCTTTATTTAGCTTAAACAAAGTCCATAAGCTTGAAAACCACAAGAAGCAGAACACGAACACACAGGATGAAAACTAACACTGACGACGCAAAACAAAGCTGAGTGAGGCAGGGATAAAAATACACAGAGGGTAATGAGCCAACAAGGAACAGGAGGGAGAGGAGCACAGGAGGCAGCAATCAAGGGCAGGAAGTAAAGTCCAACATAATACGAGACCAGACTGGTTACAAAAATAAAACAGGAACCAAAAACATCAAAGGGAACATGACACAAGACTAAACTTGACCAAGGACACGTATACTGCAGGAAACATCCAAATTGCAAACTAACTAAACATAAACAAGGCTTACACTAGTAAGTGTAAACATAAACAAAGGATGCAATAACAGAAATAAACACAGTAAGGCTCAACTAGAGAATAAACATAAACAAATTATGCAATGGCAGAACTTAAAAACCAAGAATCTCAAAACCCATAAAGAGCTCAGAAACTCAAAAGCATCAAAGAACTCAAAAACAAAACCCAATTACAAAAAACCCAAGACCATGACCCTGTGTGTGTGTGTGTGTGTGTGTGTGTGTGTGTGTGTGTGCGTGTGTGTGTGTGTGTATTTTGTCTTTCTGATCCTGCTATTCCTGCACAAGGTTCCAAAATGGTTACATTTCAAGCACTTAAACTTATCTGCTCCCAGATCCCCACGTATTTTACCCTCTATCTAATGGAAACCATTCTATATTTTGCCTGTGTGCCTTGTGGATCAAGATGGTGAAAAGATTCTTTGCTCAAAGGACCTCAATTATTTTAGAGAAAAGAGGATATTTGGATGAGGAAGAGTTTTCAGAGAATGACGCCTTTTATTAGAACAATCTCGACCAGTGTAGACTGGAAGTTGGGGGAAAGTGAGAAGGAATGACACACGGGAAATGGCCTGGGGCAGACTCAAACCAAGGCTCCTGCAGTGCGCAGTCTACTCTTCAGCATATGGGTCACCTGCCCAACCATGTGAATGATAGCAGCACGGTCAATGAGGCATCAGTCAACTCCAAGACAAGCCCATCAGCAGCCAGCCAAAAATATGGATGTCAAATGATGAAACTGAATGGGTTTTTTTTGCAGAAAGAATGAGCCAACGCCCACCGTACAGCCAGGACCAAAACGAATGTGTAGGACACCAAGTCTGATTCTGAACTTTTCACCTCAGATGCCAACCACAAAATCATCCTGATCTGGAGAGTTTACCTGATCTAATGTCTGGTCTTGGTCCAGCAGCAACAAAAAGAAGAGCTGCACTGTGTGTGGACTCAAGATGGACAGGAAGACATGTGATACATGCAACATATGCATGAAGAGCACAAAATACATATGCAACACACTCAACAAAACTCTGCCACCTGTGTTATATAGACAGGCATGAATAGGCTATTTGTTCGAAGGAGCAAGCTTGCATCATTTATATTTGTTGAAGATAAACAGGTTTTTTCTACCCATAGCTTGATTATGATTTCTTATGAATAATTACATAATTCCTAAATATACTCTAACAGAGATGAATGCCAAATACTCACTATATATTTGGTCCCTACTGCTTTGAATTAAGATGACAAAAACCCCTTTTAAGTATTCTTACATAAATTGTTATGGCCATAAAGTACCTTCAGCTGCTCCCTTGTGTTCCCCAAGGGATCACCATAGTGGAGAGATTTTACACCGGATGCCCTTCCTGATGCAACCCATCCATGGTGGGAAGGGCTAAATTGTTACGGCTATATTGATTTAAACATCCAATAAAGCAGTGGGTCCACAAGATCCACAAACATTTGCCAGATAACATAAATATGAACACCACAAAAGGGTTAAACATTGCATTTACTGTTTTTTACTTTCTGAAAGAGTTTTTAGGTTTTTTTAAGTAATGAATTTCAAAAAGACTTGTGACTCATTCCCAAACAAATCGAAAAATTCTGCACCCATGCCTTAAACACTATAGGGTGGATTGTGTTATGTTGAGCATCAGGGTTTTTAGCTTTCAGGATACAGAAAACAGAGCTCACAGGAAGAAAACAAAAAATTGGTTAGGTGTCTCACCTTTTAGCTCTTGGAGAAATGTTAGGAGGGGCCAGTCTTTATGAAGAGAAGGAAAAGCAAAGAAAGACAGAAGTGGCAGCAGAAAATTGAGCCATGCACTTTGTAAAATGCAGTCAGTAAAAGGGAAGGGAAAGAAGACATTAATGCAAACTCTATATTTATGGATGCTAAGAACAGGTCTGAGAGAGAAGTCAAACATGGCAATGAAAAGCTACAGCTTCCAGCTTAATAGATGCATAAACAAAGATTGTTGTCTTAGCCACAGTCCAGTAAATCCATACTGAAAATGTAAAGCAAACATGACAGTAACTCACAATCTGTAAGCCAGAGTCAGAAAATATAGTCTGTCTTCCAAAAACCTATCTGGAAAGTATGCAATTTTTTATATCAATGCTGGCTCTGTTGGCTTTGTTCCTATCTCAGACGAGTCAGACTCCGTGGGTGGAGAAAAGTGTGAGAAGAAGAGAGAATGAGTCGGACTCGGCCCTGAGGCAGTGGACCTCAGCTCACTATGGGATAGACCAGCACAGAGAAAACACACACACACACACACACACACACACGCATTCCCACTAAACGCATGTAATCATGCAGAAACAGACTCTCAAATCTGAAGAATGAAATTCTTCAAGGAAGTCAAAGTGTTTCCAAACGGTTGCCTCCCTCACGCCCACATGTTCCTCGTTTAGAAATACCTCCGAGCAAACGCGCTAATAGACTGCTGCTCATCTCACTGTAGTCGACAGAATTTTAGACTCCCACAATAGCTCCATGTACAAACTGAAAATGTCCTCTCCAGCCAAGTGGTAAGGCTGACAGAGCAGGAAGAATTTTCTTTTTGAGGTTACATTTCAGAGCAGAGTAAAGAAATGCAAGTAATTCTGAAAGCATGCTGTTCTCATTTGACCTTTCAGTGGCAAAGATGGGTTATGTGTAGGAAATATGTAAGACCTCACAGCTTAAAAGACTCAGATGGGAATCTTTTATATTTAAGATGCTAAATCTCAGCATCTCTCAAGTACTTCAGAGTGTTTACATAGGCGTTTAGATGAATAATACATTGTGTGCGCTTAACAATAGATTTACTGTTACCTTAGTGAACTCTGAGTTCTGTAAGTTGGCCTCAGGACACCAGCGCCCTCCTAAAGCAGTCAGCATGGCACAGTCCTCTTCTTCTTTGGCGCCTGGCTGTGTTGAAGAATAAACTGCTGTAGTGGGGAGATCTTCGATGTCTGCTCCACTGCAGCTGGGAGTACGCAGTTGGAGACCTCGCAAGAAAAGGTGACATGCTTCCAGGTCAGCTTCCCAGATTCGCTCCAAACCTGGACAGCCACTACTAGCAAGAGAAGGAGACAAGTATGTTATGCACTGTGAAAATTACATTCAGTACATTACATTATAAGACAGTTTTATATTGTTAGTTTATTTTGGACATGTAAAACAAGAAAAGACAGAGTTAGAGGTATTTGTATATGCACACAAAAGAGCAACAAACAACAAAAAAAAGAGTCTTTCTCTGTACACATTAACTGATATTCAACATGTGATAAACAGCAAGCAAAAAATAGTCAGCAGTCCATAATGTACAATTTACACTATATGGAAAAAGTACTGGGTCACAACTCTTAGTCACTGAATTCAGGTGTTTCATTCAGTCCCATTGCCACGTGTGTCAAGCACCATGCCTGTCTGCCTTTACAAATATTTGTGAAAGAATGGATCGTTCTTCAGACCTCACTGAATTCCAGAGTGGTACTGTAATAGGAAGTCACTGCTGCAACATGCCAATTTGTAAAATTTCTTCCCTCCTAAATATCCCACGATGAACTTGAGGTGGCATTATTGCAAAGTGGAAACATGTAGGAACCACAGCAACTAAGCCACGAAGTAACCTAAAGTTACTGCTGAGGTGCATAGTGCATAAAAGTCACTGACAATCTGCTGACTCAGTAACAGCTGAGTTCCAAGCCCTCTCTGCCATTAACATCAGCGCAAAAACTGTGCATTGGGAGCTTTGTGACATGGGTTTCCAGCTTCATGCAAGTCTTACATCACCAAGCATAATACCAAGTGTCGGATGGAGTGGTATAAAGCATGCCGGCACTGGACTCTGAAGCAGTGGAAAATTTGTTCTGTGGAGTGATGAATCACATTTCTCTATCTGTAAGTCTGATGGACAAGTCTGGGTTTAGTGAATGCAAGGAAAACATTACCTGCCTGACTGCACTGTGCCAACTTTAAAGTTTGGTGGAGGGAGGACAATGCTATGGGGTTGTTTTCTGGGGCTGGTCTGGGTCCCTTTAATTCAAGCGAAGTGAAATCTTAATGCTTCTGCTCACCAAGATGACAATTCTGTTTCCAACTTTGTGAGAAAAGTTTGGGGAAGGCCCTTTTCTGTTTCAGCATGACTGTGCCCCGATACACACAGCAAAGTCCAGAAATACATGGTTGGATGAATTTGGTGTAGAAGAAACTGCCTGCACAGAGCCCTGACCTCAACCCCATCCAATACTTCTTGAATAAACTAGAACAGAGATTGCAAGCCAGGCACACCATCCAACATCAGTTTCTGACTTTACAAATGCTCTTCTGGATGAATGGACAAAAAAATCCCACTAACACACTCCAAAATCTCATAGAAAGCCTTCCCATAAGAGTGGAAGTGGAGTTGATTCAGAACAAATCCATATTATTGCCTACGATTTTAGAACGGAACATCATAAAATCTCTTTTAGGTGTAACGTGTAGCCCAATACTTCCTATAGTGTATGAGGTGGGATCAGCAAGTTCAAAAACCATTCCTGTTGAGCTGAGCTCACTTCTTGTGCATCTCTGGATCACTTGCAGTGTAGCTGCTATTTTCAGATCACTCCCTGGAAATCCCTTTATGATCACTTGCATGTGCTAAATCTCATCCACTTAGGAACAATGGTAACTATCCAACTTGGTGTTCATTTTGTGGAAATGAAGGAATCCTCATTGTTGTGGGCTTTTCAGTGCATTGTGAAGCAGCACACAATGGCACAAGCCCCAGTCAGGTCATTTGCAATGAATACAGCAGAAGTCTTACCCTGGGGGGTGAATTCATGGTGCACAGCCTTGTTAATGTCAAAAAAAGGATGAGCATGATCCTCATCCCACTCCTTACCACCTTAGGGCTTGGAAACTGTAGACTATTAAATTGAAAACTGCTGACAACTCTTGAGTCATAGTTGGAGACTGAGCTCTCCAATTCAGGTAAGTTTGAAAAAGAACTTGATGTTTGCTCTCTGAACACATTTGAGATGTATATTTAATGTACAGCTGTGCCAGTGCAAGTGATCAGAACGGGACTTTCAGGCAGGGGCACTGAAAGTCGTCTGGAGATGCACCAGAACTCTGAAGGGGACATCATGTAAATTTACAACCTGTTGATCACTGTTCTTAACACAACACAATACAATGTGAAATCTTACAATGTGGCAAAAAACTATAATCTATAGCATCATATGACCATATTGTCATGGTTCCCCTTTTGGCCTCTCCATTTGGAGCTCATCACTCCCTTTCCTTTCCCTGGTTCCCTGCCTTCCTTCCCTAGCGGTCTTGGCCTCTGTCTGCGTCAGGTCTGCATCTTATTTTGGTAGTCTGTCTGGTCCCCGCTGCACTTCCCTTCCTAATTGTGTCAGCTGTGTTTCCCTTCTACCTTTCACCCTCTCATTGGTTGTTCTCTGCCTATTTAAGTTCTGTCTCCTTGTCTCTCCCTTGTCGTGTCATACTGGTTCGTCACTGGTTGTTTCCCTTGGATACGTCCTCGTCTTCCCCTGTATTCTCTTCCTGGTTTCCACCCGGGCTGTTGTTTGGATTCTGCCTGGAGGTTTCCGCACCTCCAGGAACACCTTTGGACTGTGAATCATTATTTTGTGCTTTGGCTAATAAAGCCTTTTTGAGTTCATCCTCCTGTCTCAGCGATACTGCATATTGGGTCCACACCACACCATGGCACACCATGACACATATATGTAAATGGTATTCACATATGTTTTTATTATGTATTATAGAAAAAGTATTTATGCTTAAACATGCTGAGCAAATATACATGAAATTCATATCTACAGCTGTAAGATGTAGTATGCAGTATGCTGTGGGAAAAATATCACTGCTGGAAGAGGAGTATTTGGGATGTGGTCCTGCTCCCAACAAAAACCAAAAATACACCACTCACATCATGACAGAAACTTGCTAACAGAGCACATAGGCACAGTAAAGAACATCTTTAATAGAGCTCTTAAAAAAAACACATTCATATAAGTAACAGGAGAGGAATGAATCATTCAAAGAATAAAATCCCATTGACAAAATGTAACAAGAGTGATATTCCTCCTGAAAGGCTGCCCTTTACTCAAAAAAGCTGCAGAGAGAGAGAGAAAAGAGAGGGTCTGGATGCATTCATCTCTGCTGGGGTCACCGAGTAAGAGTTCAGAGGGAGGACAAGATGATTGCTTTATCTACTTATTGAGTTATGATCAGTCAACCTTCTTCCCTCCCCTTTCCCTGAACCTTGTGGCATGTCAGAGTGTAAAAACAGAGGAGACCAATTAAAGCAGCTACAACTGATGGAATTCGCTTTAAAAAATTAGCAATATGGTCACTGTTCCATTGCTTATGTTAAACTGATCACACTGTTTGACAGAAACAAGTGCAGTGCCTGCTGTCACAGGCATATTAGCATGAGCAAAGGTACTGTCACAGTCAGTAAAAGTAGGAAAAGACCACCAAAATGACTCTACACCCCATCCAAATAACCTCAAACTCAACACCGTCCTCTCAATACAATCAAACACCCTTTTTTCAAGGAAACCAGACTCTTTGACTTACTGAGAGGTGTTAACTCTAAGGGGATGAGAGTGACATTAAATCATAATCATTTTTTGATTTTCAGAAACCATTTTCCAATTTCTTTAAATAAAAATACTCTTTGATTGACTTGATTTGAGGCATCCTGACCTTTAAAATCTTTGTTTGGTTTTTTTAACCTTCTTTCAGGGACCTTTATATAACAAACCAGTCGCAAATGACTGTAATCACTGAGCTTTTCAGAAACATAACCTTATATTTAATATATTTCAGACCACACACAAAAATATAAAGGTTGCCACACTAAATGACTTGAATGCTTTCAGTCTACATGAATGCATTAAAAACAACTTTTTTTTTGAGAACCCATGGAATCAAAAAAAAAGCTGACAGGATAGAGGGAGGAAGATGATGGTTTTCTATGCTGTCTTTTTATGCCAATTTCCAACCATGGAGGAGAGTTTCTGTCACCAACATAAATTCTCACAATTACTGACTCAGAATTATAAAAATACAGCAACTACATACACAAATATACTTAAATATATGCCTCTAAAGTATATTGAGCATTTTCATTTGGACTGTACACAGTCAGATTTGTGAAATTGCTCATCCTCAAAAACAAACTCAAAGGCAAAATGCACCCGGACAACATTGTTTAATCACTCGCTCTGTTCATTCTTTTCTCTCTCAGGGATGAGTCCCCCCTCATTCCAAAAATTGAATGCCACTTGTTTTCCAGCCCATCTCCTGCCTGAAAAGGCTGCCAACCTCTGTACCCTGCCAACGCACACCTCTCAGCTGTTCTCTAACCTTCATTTGGCAGACAGACAATAGAAAAATTGCTCGGCCCAGCCCCCCTGCCCTCACCAATTCGCTCCTCAGCACTGCTGCCTCTGAATTCTGCTACAGTGGGGACGCGCGCAATGAGCCATGCCATTGTTATTTGTCTCTTCTGAAGTGGAGAGAAACACACACACACACGCACAAAGATATGGGTGGGCACACATGTGTTAACTTACATACATGTGCCCATAAATCACTCTGTGGGGATTCAAGGGTGTAAAATCATAAATTCCCCTAAAAATGTCAAAGCTCGCCTCATCTACCACAAAAGCTTCTCTTTAGAGATAACCACAATTGATTACAAACAACTGGCACTGGCATTAGGGCTCTGTGTACTGAAAATTCAGACAACATGTTAGCGCCTAAGCATCCCTGTGATGGTGACGTTCTGGTGCCCGCTGGTATGAACTCGTCGCCCACGGGGTTAATTGGTGGCAGCCGCTTGGACTGCCATCTGACTGTCAGGGTGTGGGCGTGCTGCGCTGCTGATGGCCCAGTAATAAGAAGTAGAAACAGGCAGGAACACTCTTTCTCCTGGGACCGCTGAGTGACAGGACTGCTCTTTCTCCTTAAGGCATTCAGTACAGACAGCTGCTGAAGAAGGGTTATAAATCTGTTGGAACTTTTAAATGAAGGGGCAGTGATTTGGTCCTGCTGGTGCCAAGAGGTTTAGTTAGAAAAAGCGCGTTGTAGGTTCTCTTGCTATCTGACCACTATTCTAACCCTCCAGGGCTGAAAAGTTAAGCCAATGTGAGAATTTCCAAAATCTGCAGTTAATGAAATTACCACTCAAATCTAGCTCTAAGAGTAAGTCAGTCCCCACAGACTCCTATGTTAAAATGCCCAGCTTCACAGCAGAAATAAACATGTTCATAGCCATGGCACAGAAAAAAAGGTTTTTGCCTCTAATGCTTTGTGAAATTTTATAATAGTGTTATAACGCAACTTTTAATTTGTTGTAGGACTCAAGTTATGCATTAATAGGGGCGTTGCTGCTTTGGCTCATGGGTTAATGCGGACACGGCTTGCTAGCTACAGGGAGTTTCCTCAGCTAATTCAAGTTACTGAACTAGACCTCTTGAGCAATTTTTAAAAAATCTTTTTCTTTATTCAACTTTTATTTAACCAGGAACGTCTGACTATTGAGATTTAAAATATATTTTATAAAAGTGTCCTATCCACAGCTAGCTGTAGCTAAATGAGCAGCAGTTGTAGAAGAACACAGACTATCTATCTATGTACCTATACAAAGCACTATAAACACAGAGCAGTATAAACAAAATTATACACATATATAAAAAAACTGAGCAAGAAGCACAGAAACAAATCCATAATAAAGACAGCCATGAAACACAACCACAGGCTTCCTTCACTATATTCTTTATGAAGCTTGTTTCTGGTGTCCGTGACTTTGAGCATTGTTAAAAAAAAAAAATCAAAAATATTGCTTGCTGTGGGGTTACCTGTATGAACTGTGCTTCAATGTTTGGTACTGATTAGCTGTGTCTGTGTGATACATTGTGCTAACCAAGCTATGTGTGCTAGCTGCTAACCTTATAAATTGACCCTCATGTCCAAATATGATCAGTTGTGAATCCAAAAACATTAAGACGGTGATAGCTAAAGCAATACATTCGAGATTTCAAAAAAACGGAGTCCAAAAACCAGCAAGGAGATCATAATGGCTGAGTCCATCTTCTACCATCAGTCTGTGGTTAATGTGCACTTTCAGGTTCAGACTTAGGGAAATATTTTCATTCATAGTTCATGGCTATCTAAAGATCATTGTATTCTGAGTAAAGAAACAAGTAACCTAAATACGAGCACTAATACATGTTGTTTTTGTTTTTCTTGTGGATACATAAAAACTATAAGAGTTCACACATTAGCCAAGAAAAAAAATCACCTTAACATTACCATCACAAATAACACCAGTTGTGGAGAGATGTTAATGATATCGTGAAATACAAAATGAGGACTATTGGAAGAGGTGTGATAAATGGTGGATTAGGAGGGGTTTATATGATGAATGAATTGAGGAGGTTTTTACAAGTGCCAGATCAGCAGTCACAATCCAGCTGTTTCAAATACCTTTTTTTCATATTTACATTCAATAATTTGAATACTAAAAGTGACAATGGGACAGACTTTCACCCAGCTGTTCTTATTTTGATGCTCCTGACAGGTCTTTATTTTCAGATACATATCTGAGCATTTAGTGACTTCCACAGTGGTTGGTTTTGTATCCATCACATATGATAAATGCCACCCAAACCTCTACAGAAGAATGAATGTGGGACAAAAATGAGAAGCATTTCCTAATGAAACATCTGCATAATGTATTAAACAACTGTGTGGTGCTGCTAATCTGAATAAAATGTTTTTTGTTCTGGTGACACACTTACAGCATCTGCACTGTTCTAACATCCTGTTCTAGTCTTTAGCAAGGAAGAGATAATTGGTTTTTTTCAACAGTATTCGTCTCCACGGAGACCAGACATCTCAGCACACTAATCTGCCTCTCTCCTCCCTCCTCCCCTCCTCCTCCCCTCACCTCCCATCACCACGGCACTCCATCAACAGTAATGTACATTAGAGCTGACTGATAACATTTACAGTGGATGATGAGTGCGTGTGTGCATCAGAGTGTGTGCGGGTTAGTGATGTATGCACGTGTGGGGAAAACAGCACGTTCAATCAATGCAAATATGTGTCACTGTGCCAAGCAGGAGCTGGTGGAAGGGACTGGTGTTCGCTATAAGTCAGAGCTATATTTGTGATTTGATCTGGGCCGCCTCTGGTTATGGAGGTCAATCTAAGGCAGGAAAGCCAATCAATTAATACAGAATGCAATGGCCAGGAAAATTAGTTTACAGTTAACCAAGAAGGTGTCCTTCAGTGTAATTTCTCAAGAGTGATGTGGTGTACATAACATAGCCCCGACTCTGAATACTGAAGCCAGCGTGGAAGTTCTTCCTGAACTTTAAGTTGATTAAACGGTTAAGAAAATGCATGTATGTGCATGTGGAAGTGCAAAGCAGGGGGTGACTCTTCTGTTTGCAAGATAAAGTCTAATAGTGCAGACATCTATGGGAAAATGAATCAAACAGGGCATCGCTACTTTATGATACACAAGTTGCTACCATATGACCATGCAGTGCCCTCCATATCGGATACACCCTTCACTTATGACGTTGGAGTTGCAAAAAAAACACAGCTATTGACGGCCAAAATGCCAAACATGAAGCTTCATAGCACTGATCAATGGGTTATTTCGCAGCCTTCTCCTTTTATATGCAGTCTATGGGTTACATGCATATGATCTGTGGTACGTAAATGACTCACTCTGCAATAAAGTATCGGGGGGAAACAACAAGAACACAAAACTCCAGCAACTCCACTAAAATGGAAGATACAACACACCCAGTGGTCAGACTGTTTTGCATTCCAATCACTCACTGATGTATTTTTGTTTTATTGGTGTTGGTTAATGTTGGCTTCCTTAGGGAACAGGACCAGGCTTCGTGGGTTTGTAATCTCAGAAGTTTACATAAAAAACAAATACAGATTTACTATTAAGCATTTCATAGATTTTTTAAAAATTATTTAAAGGGGAACTCTGATAACACATTAAGATTTGTTTACTTGCTGCAAAGAGTGCCACTCAGTCTGTGGAAAGAGTATTGTAACGGTTTCTGTGGCCCTCAAGGAACTCTAAAAAAATAACCCTGGCAGTGTCATCAGGGATCTCTCAGCTTAGGCTTGGAGACTTTTCTAACAGAAGGCCTGCATTACAATCTGGAGGTGACAGACAGGGAGGGTCTTCACAAGTGATGACAGTTAGATGCAATATTGTAGCATCCGGCATTTTTGCACATCTATCACACGACTCAGGTCGTAAATTTTGTTTTGTTACTCAGATGATATTTTTAACATGTAACATTTTGTGCCATTTTGATGTTCCTGTGTTTGAGATGCAGTATTCTATAGAAGCTTGCCATCCATTGTCTGTATCTATTTGTGTCTAGTTCTCAAACATTTTGTCTTCTTATAGTCTATATAAAGGCAGCGCTTTTTCCCTATTCTCTAAAATACTCTAGCAAATGCCTCTGCCAGTAAGTGAGAAGTGTTGCCAAGTTTTACAGACAGGTACGCTCAGAAAAACCATAAAACAAAACACAAAGCAGCCATCTGCCCTATTGACAGAAACAGTCCTGAGGCGTGCTTCCCTGCTGGGCACTGAGATCACAGCCATGTTGCTCCTTGACCACACAGACCCAAAGTCTGTGCATCCTTCAACAAGCAACAGCCCTGCAGTATGTCACTGAGTCCTGGCTTCCATCCAAAGAGATGACCCTGCCTCTCCAAGGATGCAACAAAGAAAGCTACCCCAATATACACACCATAAACAAAGACAAAGGTCAAGTAGACAAACAGGGTCTCTGATAATAAAGGCTTTTCCCAGCTCAAAGTAAACCCATGCTACCTAACCTTTCCTCTTCTGAACACTACTCTAAGAGGCCGAGTGGAAGGAACAGCTCATATGGTGTACACAAAATCATTACCAGCTATATTTATCCATCTGCAAAACACAAAATGTTCCAACACCTTGTAGACTGAGAGCCAGTCGCATCACAGCTGCTAGGCGCTGTCTGTCTGCTGAAGAATCTGTCTGTTTGCTGAATAAAGTAGCTACAAAAGAACCATAAACAGGTGTATGAAATCAAATGTTGACTTGTATCCACACCCTCTGCTGGTAAATAAGCCCCTCATCTCATCAAGTCTGTCATGTGGGCTGGGTGGCCACCCTTTACACAACTTGTCCTCAGTGATTCAGAAGCGCCAAGGCACAGATGGAAACAATGAAAGAGTCAAAAGGAAGATACTGTTTTGTCTAAAATGGTTTACACAGAGACAGAGGAAGCGGGAAAGGTGGAAGATGAGCTGATGTCGAAGTCTAAAAAAAGGCACAAAAATATGTGAGAAGGTGGAAAGAGGAAGACAAATTGTGTAGGTGAGAGACAGACTTCGATGTGAGAAAGGGGCTCCAGGAGACAAAGGCGTATGAAAAAAAGGTGTGAGCGCATGATGTGGTAGGTGAGGTGATGCATTGAGGAGACATTGCTCTGGTTAGAGGACAGCAGAGGTGAGAGGAAATTCCTCAGAGGCTGTTGCTTTACTTATTTCTCCTTGTTTATTAGTCCTATGGAACACTGAGTCTTTACATCTGTATTAAAAAGAAGAAAAGCGCACAGAGCAGCCTTACCTGTGCAGTCTGTCCTCCAACAGCTCAATGTACTTGGTGGTATTCTCTTTCAGGCGGCTTTCTGTGTTAAGAGAAAAACACAAACAATAGCCTGTTACAACAAATCACAGCTCTGCTACCATTAAAACTGACATGTCAATAGCTATATTATACATGATAGAAAAGGTAGTAGTCACTACTTGGTGTTGGCATTGTGCAGAGAACCTGCAGCAGCACAGTTTGTTACAGATGAACAGCTGGTTTTTTTCTTAACACAAACACAAAAATGAGGGAACATCACTCCCTCTGCTCTAAGAAGGGATAACATTGTAGGTGACCTGAGGATAAACTGGGATTTTATAGTTCCTTATATCTTGCCAGTTTTTCTGTGGGGCATGAAGTTGGATGGATAGCTTATGTTGCTTCCTGTGCCCTT
>VUQH01081215.1:0-12940 GCA_015106775.1 Etroplus canarensis | reverse complement strand
CACCCTGGAAAAGAGCTGAGGAGAGCCCCAGATGGGGGGGGGTCACCCAGCAGCCATGGTGCAGAAGCCACAGGGGGCTGCGGCGACGTGCCCGCAGGCTCCGCCGGCTCCCCCCACCCCCCAGAAGGGGCCCGACCGAGCCACGGGCGCCAGGCCCTGCCAAGCAGCTGCCGGGAGTGAGCCAGTACATACCAGAGTACCCAGCCCCGGACACCGAGAACCACCAGTGTTGATGAATGAAGCTTAAGATGAAAAGGTTAAGAAGAGAGGTCACTGAGCAACAGTATGGCTGCATTCTGACAAAGAGTACTACAAATGCAATGTTTGCTTTGAGAGTGCTGATGGAGAAGTATAGAGAAGTTCATAAGGAGTTGCACCATGTCTTTGTGGATCTTGAGAAATCCCAAGAGTCCCAAGAGTCCCAATAGAGGAACTGTGGTATTGTATGAGGAAGTCAGGAGTGGCAGAGAAGTATGGGAGGGTGGTGCGGGACATGTATGAGGACACTGAGACAGTGGTGAGGTGTGCAGTAGGAAGGGGGGCAGGTGGACAAGAGCCTGGAGAGGTGGAGGTATGCAATGGAGAGAAGAGAAATGAAAGTCAGTAGAAGCAAGACAGAATATGTGTGTGTGAATTAGAGTGAGATGGTGAAGACCCAAGGAGTAGATGTAGTGAAGTTGGATGAGTTTAAATACTTGGGATCAATCACCCAAAGCAACAGACAGAGCACAAGAGAGATGAAGAAGAGAGTGCAGGCAGGGTGGAGTGGGTAGAGATGAATGTCAGGGATGCTTCATGACAGACGGATAGCAGTACATCAGAAGGACAGCTCAGGCTGAGAAGTTTGGAGACAAAGTCAGAGAGGTAAGACTGAGATGGTTTGGACATGAGCAGTGGAGGGATAGTGGATATATTGGACAAAGGATGATGAAGATGGAGCTGCCAGGCAGGAGGGAAGAATGTGATGGATGTAGTGAAGGAGGACATACAGAGGGTTGGTGTGACGGAAGGGGATGCAAGGGATGGGGTGAGATGGAGGCAGATGATCTGCTGTGGTGACCCCTAACGGGAGCAGCCAAAAGAAGAGCAGTGGAAGTGAAGAACAATTTCTCCTTCGTCACCTGAAGTTTACCTTTGTGAATACCAAGAAGTTGGGCTGTGAACCAAATTGTTAAACAAATGATGATGACGATGTTGATTATGATCTATAGCTATTAGTGCATCTTAGTGACTGATTTTTTTTTTTTAGTTTTTTACCAAATTTCTGCCCATGGATCATTTGCTGACAACACAATTTTCAGGAGTCTTTTTACAAAGTTCAGGGGGACGGTGCCATCCCTGTCTTCCCCCTTTAGCCCCGCTCCTGCTCTTGTTAAGAGTTAAGATGCATCCACACATGAAGTGACCAGTAGGGGCATGGTGGCAACAGCAACTTCAACCAACATTAAGTGAAGTGACATGAGGTGGGCAGGTCCTGAGTTGAACTGCACAACTTCAAGGGGATCCACTGAAGCAACTACCAATGAGTCGGAAGAACAGAGTTGAAGGACACATGACAGGGTGGTAAAAAAGAAAAAAGGTGCAACTTGAGCCTAGATCAACTTTGATCAACTGTGAACTGCTTAGTGATGTGTGACAAGCACATCACTTCTTGTGTGCCCACCTTTAAAAGTGTAACTACCACCAGGACACAGTTGGCTTACCCAGATCCCTTTTTTGGTGCTCTGTGGAATCAAGAAAGAGTTTGTTGACTCATTTCAATCATGATGACAGGAATTTGCTTTAGTAAGGTTAAAACAGTAAGAGCTTTGATAGCCGCTCAATGTAGTTAGGCGTTGTGGTGCTTTTGAGTAATTAGTGGCACCCAGTAAACGAGCTCCCCTAAAAACATGTAACTTTTAAAATAAAGTGTATTAACCTGTGCACTTTTAATGGTGATAGGTGGATTTTGCTACATTTGGACAAAGCCAGGCTTGTTTTTTCTTCATTTCCAGCTAAGTGCAATTTATGGATAAAAATACTGGGCTACACTTCTTAATCACTGAATTCAGGTTTTTCATTTAGGCAACAGGTAAAATCAATCACCTAGCCATGCAGTCTGCCTTTACGAACATGTGTAAAAGAATCGGTCGTTCTAAAGAGCTCACTGTAATTGGATGCCGCCACTCCAACAAGTCTTGGCGTAAGATTTTATTTCCTCCTGGATATTCCACAACCTACTGTAAATGGTTTTATTAGAAAGGGTTAGCGTTTAGGAACCGCAGCAACTCAGCCACGACATGACAGACCACGTAACGTTACACAGCAGGGTCATCAAGTGTCAGCTGATTCAATCATTTCAGAGGCGGTAATAACTCAGAATGTTGGAGGACTCATTTGGGAGGTGGAGGGTTGCTGAGGGCCACCGGTTCAAGACCCACCCAGACCTGGACCAGGTGGCCATCCAAGACCTGCCAGCTCAAGACCCTGCCCTGGACCAGGCCAAAAAGATGTCACCCACTGAGCGTTGCCACGGTGCCCTTTAGCAAGGCACTGAACCCCTACATTGCTCCCTGGTGCCTGAAATGGCAGAATTGCTCACCGACCTCCCTTACTACATGCTGCATGAATAGTGTGTTTGTGTGTGTACATTCAATCTGTAAGGAGTGTCAGCAATTCGAATTTCCCCAGCCGGGGATTAATAAAGTTATTTGTTGTTTTTTGGTGTTGGTGCTGGTGGTGGCTTTTTTTGCTCCAGACTTACTCTGATATTAACTTCAGTACAAAACCTGCGTGCCGGGAGCTTCATGGCATAGGTTTCCATAGCCGAGCAGCTGGTAGAAAGGCATGGCTGAATGAGTTTGGTGTGGCAGAAGCTGACTGGCCCCCGCAGAGCCTTGACCTCAACCCCATCCAGCACAGGGGCCCTACCTCATCCAGATCACATAACCAATGCATGGCAGTTATGTGATTTGGACAAGGTGGGGCCCCACACATAAAAACAAGAGTCCGGTCACATGATCTGGACTCACCAGTGCGTCCATCAACTCCAGAGGGACATGGGGCAGCTGTGAACTCAGGAGGTAGAGCAGGTTGCCTTCCAGACAGAAGGTTCGTAGTTTGATCCCCAGGGTGTCTAGTCTGAACCCTAAATTGCTCCTGATGCATCTATAGGAGTGTGAATCAGGCTTGTAGTAAAAAGTGCTTTCTCAGTGAGTGCATAAAAACGTTATTTAAGTATTAGTCCATTTACCATAAAAGGTAAACAGCCAATTACTTTTGTCTTAATAGTATATTTAAACTTGCTTTGTAATTTTGACAAAAGGAGGGAGATAAATTTTAACATAAACAGCCAACTGAATGCAAACTCTTTTAATCAAATTCAGTTTATGAAGGGGCTCTTCTGGTACTTCTAAAACCCCATTTACTGCCTCGAGAACATCATCTATAACACCGGGTAAAAAAGGAAATAAATAACTCTGACTTGAGTTATTCCTATAACTTAACAGGCCGTGCACCCATCCTCAGCTTTAATTATTCATTAGTAACAAGCTGCTTCTGCTTCCTTAAGCTTTCACCATAAATTTGTGCAGTTGCAATATGTGGCTGCATTTCGCTGGAGTGATTTTCAACAGCACCAACACAGGAATGAATTTGCTGGGAGGCAGAGGTATTGTATTTGTTTAGCAACACAAAGTCACACATGGCAAAGCGCAGCATTTCCAATATATTATGAAACAAACATTTCAGGCATTTTATGTTACCGCGGAACATCTGTTCCTCAATATTCTCATCTATATCCATAATTGATGCAAACTGCTGTGTGTCTACATAAATAGACACATTGCTCCATTCTTTCATGCCTACCAGAGGTAATAGACACTTAACAGAAATTTTATAAGCGTATGTGGCCTCCTTGAAAAAGTACCTCAACAAGGAATCCATGTCCTGAAGCACCAGATGGTTGAGTTCATATCATTAAAAGGACTCAGAAGACACCACCAGGGGATGTGGTCACTTACTAAACCGATTTCTCCGTATGGGCGCAGGTACCTGTCCTACTTATTGTGAATCATTTATGCTGTCTGCTGATAAAATAGTCCTTAAAAAAAAAAAAAAAAATTAAACCTGGATGGTTGGGTAGCAACTGCCTGAAGGCTACAGACAGAAAATTATTGCTTCAAAGGCTCAGACTAGTTTGAACTCGGCACAGAATATTTAATTGTTAATAGAGGGTATGTGAAAGTCAAAGTGAAAGACACGGCTTTATAGAATCACCATTAATTTGGGTTTGATCAAGGCTATTAACCCCATGCTGCTAAGTGGCAGTTCAGCGCTGTGATCACACCTTGCAGGTCTCGTGTTTGTGATTTTAAGATTAACAAACCTTGTCTCCTTAAATAAAGCAGTCTGATATTCCAAGTATAAAGGAAAAAATAGAGCCTAAGCGTGTCAGTTTCGGTGCAGTCGCAAATTGAGTAGCTGGATAAAAGCATGTGCCGCATGCACAAACATATCTCCGGCAACCCGCGAAACATTTGGGCCTCATCTGAGGGTTTTCATTAATGGAAACTCGAGGGAAATTTGTTTGTTGGTGAGGTTTGTCTGACTTTCAGAAATGTTTACAACTCAGCAGTGGAGCGTGAAGGGGGTGGGAGGGGGTTGGTGAGGAAGGGGTACAGGTTTTGGGCTTCATCTTACAATGCAGAGTACCGACGACCTCATTAAAGATGCACCTTGTGTTTGTCTGGATTGCCACAGTAGCAAATAGAAGCCTGGGGACACAGTGATGTGAAGAACTGTTTTTATAGAACTCTGTGCAGTCCAATAAAAACTACCCATGTACCTTGAGAACCACTCTTTGGCAGCAACAATTTGAAGTAAACGTCCACTATATGACTTTAACAGTCTTGCACGTCACCGAATCATTGAGGATGAATTTTGGCCCACTCTTCCTTACAACATTGCTTCGGTTCATTGAGGTCTGTGGGCATTCGCTGCACAGATTTCTTAAGTTCCGTCAGGATGAGGTCTGGACTTTGACTGGGTCATTGCAACACCTTGATTCTTTTTCAGTCATTCTGCTGTGTGAGATTATGACCCAGTTTCACCACTTTTTTTGTATGTTGCATGTCATTAAATGTTGTCTTCTCTCTCCCATAGTCTGTGTCTCTCTTTGCTCTCCTTTCTCTCTTCTTTCCCTTCACCCCCAACCGATCGAGGCAGATGGCTGCCCCTCCCTGAGCCTGGTTCTGCCAGAGGTCTCTTCCTGTTAAAAGGAAGTTCTTCATTCCTACAGTCAGCGAGTGCTTGATCATAGGTGATCGTCTGATTGTTGAGGTTTTCTCTCTAATACTGCAGGGTCTTTACCTTATGGTGTAAAGTACCTTGAGGTGATATTTGTTGTGAATTGACACTATACAAATAAAACTGAATTGAACTGAATAAATTGCTATTTCGTATAAAAAAATTGATTATCTATCCTCAACACATTTTCAAATGTGTCAGAAAACCTACGGTGACTGTCGGAAAATAAAATGGAGTTTTCCAATACCGTATGCCCAAAAATTTCCAGCCCAAAGGGTCATTTATGTAGACCTATTTAAGAATTAGAAATGCATAAATATTCGGTACATACAGTATATTACACTCAATTTCTGAAAACAGATGACCCTAAATCTAACATACTGGTCCTTTAATGTCTGACAAGTCATAAGAAAGGCAAGATCCTCTAGGAAATACAACATCAGTGATGTTCCGTCCATGATGGTGGGTGAAATAAATGTTTACATGAAGTGGCAGAGTCCCTACTTAAACTTATTTTGACTAGGGTGATTGAAACCTCTACCAATGAGACGGAAGTCTTTGATGGACACATGATTGGGTGATAAATGTCTGGAATGTCCAATAGAAACCAATCATCAGCTACAAAGAGCTGCACAACAAGCGAATTGCATCTCTTAACCCTAGATGAGTCCACTTGGTGTACGTTAAGAGGATAATGAAATGTCACCTTGATAAAGGCCTATTTTCAATTTTAGCACGTTACTTTTCAAAGAGGGCCTGAACCAAAACCCTCAAAGGATAATAAAGCTAAACAAGTGTCTATACTTAATAGCACCTCAAAGCTGCAAAGGCAATAAGCTGTTGGGAAGGCTGCCCTTGGTTCACTCGCTCTGTGTAAAAATCCATTTGAGTTTTTGAGCTCAGTCTTTACTTCTCAGTCCTACTGAACACAAGGAGTTCATTAGCTTGTCAGAAGGATCAATGCACTCATGCCATCCTTGGTAAGGCGTCTGTCACCTATTCACAAGAACGGCTACTCCTCCTACAGTATTGGTCAGATTTTACTCAAACTTGGCTCAATGGATCTTGCTCCCAAGATATAGCAATGTCAAGGATCAACCATTTCCACTGGTCCAGTTTCTCATTCGCTGGTTTTGTCCTTGTGTGTTATTTTTTGAGTGTGTTCCACTGGGAGTGTGATACAGGTTCAGAATGCATCCCTTGTCCTATATCCACCGCATCTTCCACTGGATGGGATTTTCCATTGTGTGCTGGGAAATGTGCTCAACCCCCCTAACAGCCCTGAAAATGATAAAGTGTAAAGGTATTGCTATTCTTCTTTAGGGGGTATTTTAAGTTCCCTCAATCAACCCCCTGAATCCTGAAAATTGTTTTTCTTTTAAGTTTCTTAAATGCTGTGATTAATGTATAAATAACATACAGGAAAGCTTCTTAATATCAAGTCAAAAGGGAGAAACCAGGTGCATTTTACAAAATGCCACCCTCTATCCTGGTTGCTCCTCTTCTGATCATTGCACCTCTGAAGTGTTTTTGTCTTGGGCTTCTATTTGGCATCTGGCCTCATCCTCTGCTCAATCTAGAGAGAGCACTCTGCAAGGTAGCAGCTGCCAGAAGATTGGTGTTGATTCTACCTCGGGTTTATTATTTTCCACGTTGCTATATTGAGTGCAACTAAACCCCTCAGCATGGCACAGAAATGATTGGCATTCCACATAACTAGGTATGTGTAATTTCTGACAACATTTATGAGAAAGCATAGCAGAGAATAGGCGCCATTAAGGCACCCACTAGACCAACAGAACGACATGTGCATTTTAAACCCTTTCATTCCAGTTCCATAAAGATATATATGTGTGAATAGATGACAGGATAAGCCAAAGTAGGACAGTGATCACAGTTTTTGTTTTTTGGCTGGGCTGATTTTTAATCTGCCGGAACAACCAATTGGAACGTTGCAATTTAAATCCCTACTTTAGGAATGTGTTTTTATTATTCTACAAATGGCTGCAATCTTGCCAGTTCAGAACTTTTCTTTTTTTAAACTTGGAGCCAGAGGCGTCAGTGTTCTAAAATATATCAGAAACCAACCAAGAGGTTAATGTAATGCTTAAAATAAAAGGTGTCTGTATGACACAATCAAAATATCACAATTGGCAACCTCAGGAGAGTGTGTGCCCACTGGTGACAGCTGGTGTTCGTGATGACTTTGACTCAGGTTCCCCCTCATAGGATCCAAAAAGGCTAACAGAGCTGTCACAGATGTTTGGATGACTGCTGCTCATTTCTCTTAATCACTCCCCTATAATGAGGGGGATGGTCAGTGGATTTCCCCAGAGCCTTGGTTTTCTGCACACAATGAAACAAGAGATCAAACTGAGGAAATGCCAACCTAATGCGGAGTATCCGGAGAGTTGGGGATTATTGTTAGTCTAGGAAGCTTCCAGTGCCTTTTATTTATAGCTCTGTTCTAGAAAGGGACAGCGCCAGCAGCACTGTTTGCATGATAATATTTTATGCTAATATTACAACTATAGCAAATTTTTTTCTTTTCATTTTATTCTTGTGAGTCAGACATACCAGTCTGAGTGCTATGCCATATGATGATCTTAATGTAAAAATGAGCCCATTAAAAGATGTGTGTTGAGTGAACAACCCCGATTCCAAAAAGGCTGGGACGCTGCTTAAAATAAAAAAAATTAAATAAAATAAAAATATAATGCATTGATTTGCAAATATCATTAAACAAAATTTTCTTTAAAGAATAAAGAAAACATACTGAATGTTTAAAATACTAGCTCATCTTAAATTTGATAGCAACACATCTCGAAAAAGTTTGTCACTGTGTAGCATTCCCTTCTTTAACAACAGTCTGTAAACATCTGGGAACGATGGAGACCTTTGGGAGAGGTGCGTTGTCCCATTCTTGTCTGATATAGGATTCGAGCTGCTCCACAGTCCAGGTCTTCTTAGTGGTGTTTTGCATTTCATGAATGTCTTCAGTTGGTGAAAGGTCTGGACTGCAGGCAGGCCAGTCCAGCGCCAACATTCTTCTACAATGACGCCCTGCTGTTGTAATAGCTGCAGTATTTAGCTTAGCATTGTCTTGCTGAAATATGTAAGACCTTCCCTGAAATCTGGAGGAGAGTACATGTTGCTTTAAAACCTGTATATACCTTTCAGCACTGATGGTTTCTTTCCAGATATGCAAGTTGCCAGTACCACAGAGACTAATGCACCCCCATGCCATCAGAGATGCAGGTTTTTGAACTGAGCGCTGATAACGAGCTGGACGATCCCTGTCATCATTAGTCTGGAGGATGTGGTGTCCATGATGTCCTAAAAGAATTTCAAATTTGTCTGATCACAGAACAGTTTTCCACTTTGCCTCCGTAAACGAGCCTGGAGCAATTTCTGGATCATGTCCACATATGGCTTCTTTACATGATAGAGCTTTAACCTGCATTTGTGGATGGCACGGCCAGCTGTGTTCAGAGATGATGATTAGTGGAAGTGTTCCTGAGTCCATGCAGTGATGTCCATGACAGAATCATGTCTGTTTGTAATGCAGTGCTGCCTGAGGGCCTGAAGATCACCAGCATCCAGTACTGGTTTTTGGTCATGTCCCTTGTGCATAGAGATGTCTCCAGATTCTCAGAACCTTTTGATTATATTATGTACTGTAGATGATGGAATATTAAAAGTCTTTGCGATTTTACATTGAGGAACTTTATTCTGAAATTGATCCACGATTTGTAGACACAGTTTGTCACAGATTGCTGAACCGCTGCCCATCTTTACTTCTGAGAGACTCCGCCTCCCTAAAGTTCTCTTTTTATACTCACATTACTGACCTTTTGCCAATTTACTTAATCACTGTCAACATGTTCCTCCAGCTTTTTATTTTAGCACCACTTACTTTTTCAGCCTTTTGTCCCAACTTTTTTGAAACATGCTGCTGCCATCAAATTCAAGATGAGCCAGTATTTTTCATTAAATAGTAAAATGTCTCACTTTCAAAATTTGATATGTTCTCTTTTGTGAATAAAATATTGGTTTGAGATTTGCAAATCATTTCATTTTGTTTTTATTTATATTTTACACAGCGTCTCAACATTTTTGGAAGTTGGGTTGTACTTTCTAACCAGCAGACGGCACTAAATCTCACAGACTGGTTCTTTAGCTGTTCGTATACAGTTTTTATGAAATATGTTTAATTTGATTTCCAGTGGGAGAAACGTCTCCACAAAGGGTTGGCCGTTAACCTAACTCAAACTCAACCCCTAAGTGCTGATTTTAAGGGGTTAATGCATAGCCTCTGTCACTGGAAACATCACCAAAAAATACAGATTTCACCTGTTTGTATGCTGCAGTGTATATGTTTGCGTAAGCCAACACTTTTGTAAGTGATCACACAACTCCTGCATTGAAATGTGGACTGAAATGTCCCACCATATTGATTGGAGTGCACTTTTAAAGCTTTCATTTCAGACACATGATTGCGCAATTGGACTGATGCCACAAAGAACGATATGAGACGTGTGAAGAGTGCAATCACGTTAAGTGGAGAACCTTTAAGACTCACTGAATCGTTTAGAAGCTACAGCCTCTTTTTTTTTTTTTTCTTTACGTGTCTGCTTTTGAGCTCGCTTGAGTCAAATAAAATATTCAGGCTTCATCCCTGCAAGCAGAAGACACTCCGGATGGAATTTTCTGAATGCCCCCCCCCCACACACACACACACACACACACACATCCACATGCACTCACCGCCTCCCTCCAATGCTACAAACATGCACTGTTTGCCTCTGTGCTCTGTGTGCTACTGATAATCTTTATGAGGCAGGGACCCCATTGAGAGTATTTATAACCCAATCAGATGGGTATTCAGCCTTTTCTTCTCTTTCCACTGTTTCTGCCCTTTCCTCTGTGTGAATGTTAAAGCAGCTAATAAAACATATGTATCACCATGAGATCCGCATGTTAATTTTTTACTTAAATTATTACAGCCTCGACCCGAATAAAATTTCCAAACACACGACTGTTTATGCATGAGAGATGACAAAGCTGTCTGTACTCCTTTCCTCAGTTCTTTCAGCCAATAATCACAGTTGTCAGGTCAAAATGTTGTAACTTCAGATAGAAGACTTTGAGGTGGAATCTTGTTAGCTGCATGTCATTTCCTGGGGAACTGTGCTGTGCACTGTTGCCATTTATTTTGTCAGTCCTAGGTGACTGGAACAAGAGGGTGTGCCTGTGTGATCAGTGATGTTAGAATTGCAACCTTCAGTGAAATCTTGCCAGAAATGACAAGTCATATCCCTAAGCTGCCACGGATCTGAGAAGTGGAAACAAGCGCGCGAGGACGACGGGGGTATGAATATTCTCAGATTTTGTTTGTGTTGCTGCGTTCATGAGAATTGGCTGGTGACACAGCCGTGGCTCGGTTGCTTTCATCCTGAGAGGTGGGTGGATGTGTCCCAAGGATATATGTATATACAGTACATTGGTGTTTTGATTTAAATTGACAAAACTAAACGATGCTAACTGGAAGGCAAGAACATAAAGAAAAGGAAGAAAGTGCTTTATGTGAAAAGACAGATGAGTGACTCAGGAAACAGAATACCCAACACATAAATTATGAATATAGCTTGTGTAAAGAAATGCTAAAAAGCCTGTACTTGCAAGACTGCATTATTTTAAATGATTTAATTATTTTTAATTAATAAACCACCAGGTCACAACAAGAGCCTTATATTGTAAGGTAAGTACCCTACAATATGAGAAACAGAACCCATACAATCTGCTGAGCAAGCACCTGACAACAGTGGGGAGGAAGAACTCCCTTTTAACAGGAAGAGACCTCCAGCAGAACCAGGCTTAAGGAGTGGCATCCATCTACATTGACTGTCTGGGTAAAGGGGAAAGAAAAGAGAAATGTTGAAAAAAGAGAAGTTACAAGATGGCGCAGACAAAAGTTAATGGCATGCGATAGTAGCATAAAGTGTGGAGTGGAGGTGAAAAAAGAGGGCAGTGAAGGTGAGGTGTTCGATGCATCGAGGGAAATCTGAGCCTATAGAACCATAGTAATTTGCCCCCTGGGGATTAATAAAGTATTCTGATTCTGATCAGCAAAGGACCTAACTATAAAATTCTATCTCCTGAATCCAGACTGGGAACTGGTTCCTCAAGAAAGGAGAGTGATAGCTGAAGGATCTGCCTCTCTTTCTACTTTTGGAAACTAGGAGCCACAATTAAGCCTGTACTCTGAGAGCAAAGTGCTGTATTGGGATAATATGATAATATGAAGTCTTTACAATACACTGTGTACAAAAGTATTGGTCCACCTGCAGAAGCTTTTATGACATCCCATTCTAAATCCATTGGCATTAATATGGAGTTGGTTCCCCTGTTTGCAGCTACAACAGTTTCCACTCTTGTAGGAAGGCTTTCTACAAGATGCTGGAGTGTGTTTGTGGGAATTTTTGCTCATTCATCCAGAATAGTATTTGTGAGGTCAGACACTGATGTTGGACAAGAGGTCCTGGCTCAAAATTTCTGTTCTAGTTCATTTCAAAGGTGTTCAGTGGGTTTGATGTCACGGCTCTATGTGGGCCAGTCAAATTCTTGTCCACTAAATCCATTCAACCATGTCTTATGAAGCTTACTTTATGAAATGGGGCACAGTCATGCTGGAACAGAAAAGAGCCTTTGCCAAACTGTTCCCAGAAAGCTGGAAGCATAGAATTGTCCGAAATGTCTTGGTAAGCTGAAGCATTAAGCTTTCCCTTCACTGCAACTCAGAGGCCCAGGCCAACCACAGAAAAACAACCCCGCAGCATTATCCCTCCTCCACCAAATTTTATAGTTGGCACAGACCGGTAATGTTCTTCTGATATTCACCAAACCTAGACTCATGCCTCAGACTGCCAGATAGAGAAGCGTGATTCAACACTCTGCAAAAGATGTTTCCACTGCTCCAGAGTTAAGTGGCAGCATACTTCACTCCTCTCCATCAACACTTGGCTTCGTGCTTGGAGATGTAAGGCTTGCATGCAGCTGCTTAGCCAATGGAAACCCATGCCTTGAAGTTCCTGGTGTACAGTTTTTGTGCTTATGTTAATGTCAGAAGATCTTTGTTTCACGGTGAGTGAAGACGAGGTGTGGTGTGGACCCACGATGCAGTACCGCAGAGACAGGAAGGTAACTCAAAATAGGCTTTATTTTGCCAAAAGGGGAACAAGTCCAAAAACCAAAAACCACCTGGGATGGAAGCCCGGGGAAAAAAACCTGAAGGGGGAAGACACAGGTAGGGAGACGAAGACGATGATGACGAGAACACCAGCAACAACAACATCGACAATGACCGGACAAGGGAGAGACAAGGAGACAGAACTTAAATAGACGAAGACAACCAATGGGAGGACGACAGGTGGAAGGGAACACAGCTGAGATGATGAAGGAAAGGGAAGTGTCGCGGGGACCAGACAGACTACCAAAGAGAAACGCAGACCATGACGAAGACACCTAGGGAAGAAGGGAGGCAGGGAGCCAGGGAAGAAGAGAGAAAGGGAGAAAGCTTAGAAAGGGGAACCAAAAAGGGGAACCATGACAGGCCTGGCACACAACAGCACTGTGCAAAGCACTGTGTCTTTGG
>VUQH01081213.1:0-14148 GCA_015106775.1 Etroplus canarensis | reverse complement strand
TGGTTCTGCTGGAGGTTTCTTCCTGTTAAAAGGGAGTTTTTCCTTCCCACCGTTGCCAAGTGCTTGCTCATAGGGGATCAGTGGATTGTTGGGGTTTTCCTTTTAACACTGTTTTATCTTTACCCTACAGTGTGAAGCGCCTCGAGGCGACTTTTGTTGTGAATTGGCGCTATATAAATAAAACTGAATTGAACTGAATTGAATTGAATTGAGCCATGACCTCCAGCTCATGCTGGAGTGGTTTGCATCTGAGTGTGAAGCGACTGGGTTGAGAATTAGCACCTCCAAATCCAAGGTCATGGTTCTCTGCCAGAAAAGGGTGGAGTGCCCACTCTCGGTCAACTTGCTGCCCCAAGTGGAGGCGTTAAATTATCTTCGAGTCTTGTTCACAAGTGAGGGCAGAGTGGAGCGTAAGATTGACAGACAAACTAGTGCGGTGTCTGCAATTAAGCGGGCACTGTACTGGTCTGTAGTGATAAAGTGAGAGCAAAGCTTTTGATTTATCAGTTGATCTACTTTCCTACCTTCACCTATGGTTAAGAGCTTTGGGTAGTGACTAAAAATATCAGATCACAGATATAAAGAGTGGAAATAAGATTCTTCTGAAGGGTGTCCAGATAGTGTGAGGAGCTCGGACATTTGGGAGGGGCTCAGAGTAGGTCTGCACCTCCTCCACATTGAAAGGAGCCAGTGGAGGTGCTTCTGTTGTATAAATAAGATGCCTCCTGGACACCTCCTGGGTGAGGTATTTTGGGCATATCCCATCTGGAGGAGCCCCTGAAGCAGACCCAGGACACACTGAAGAGAAAACATCTCTTGGCTAGCTTGGGAATGTCTTGGTGTCCCCCTCCGGAATAGCTGGAGAGGGAGGTCTGGGGGTTTCTGCTTAGACTGCTGCCCCCATAACCAGATAAGTGGCAGAAAATGGATGGAGCTTCATAAATGAAAATGTAAAGTTAAAGTTTCAAATAATCCTAAATATCCCACTAAAGACAGGCTCTCAAGAGTTTAATTATTTACACTGCCGCAGCCTATCAAGAGTGGACTGCATAATCACTGGCACACTGGGGTGGTGGTTAGCACCGTCTCCTCTCAACAAAAAGCTTCTGGGTTTGAATTTACTGGGCAGCCCCTCTGCGTGGAGCTTGTGTGTGTGTTCTCTGTACCTCCTACAGTCCAAACACATGCAGGGTTAGGCTAACTGACAAGTCTAAATTGGCAGTGGGTTTAAATGTCTGTGTTAGCCTTGTGATAGACTGGTGTGTTATAAACACTCAAAAAAGGTTGCAAAGCACTGGTCCAGACACAGCAGGTCACTGCCCCTTCAGCTGCTGCCTTGTATTTCCCCAAGGGGCTGCCGCAACAGATGAATCCACATGGGTAATTTTACACTGAGATTTTACACCTGATGCCCTTCCTGAGGCAACCCTCCATGGTGGGAGGGGCTTGTATCCCCACATGGACTCAAACTAGGGATCTTAGCAAAGGCATAAGCCACTATACTATGGGGATACCTTCAAGAAACAATGACTGATTTAACCAACTGCTTTTGGTACTCTCAGTGAGAAAAGTATGACCATTGGTAAGTGGGAACTTTAACTCTTACAAGCCTGTAAGATGGGGTGTTAAACATGCTTTTGCATCTTGAAATAAGCCCCTGTTTTTAAGCTGGGCTGACTTTGATCATTAAAAGGTATTCGTGGTGATGGGAGAGTAGGCCCCAACTCTGAATATCAGCCTTCTACCGTCAGGCGTCGCTGCTGGCCTACGGCGTTCCCACTCCACTGTTAACGCTGCTCCATCGTTCCTCGGTCGTGACTGGACTGCTGATGAGTAGCTGACATTTCAGAGCTCCCCGTGAGACGCACGATGTGGACTACACCCCACAGCAGCCTGAAAACAAATCACATTTATAAAAGCTTATACGAACGTTCCGGAAAGCTGCTCACGCACCAATGAAACGTCTCAATAAAAGGATTCTACGTTAAAGGTTTAAGAGAGTGAAATTCAGCTGGACAGGTTCTCAAATGCGTCAAGTTGGAACAATTAGAAAAATTACACTGGAATTTATGCGGGGCCTTCAAAATAAAAGCACGGCGCTTTAATTCAACGACCCATTTTACCTTGCTTTGTAAGCGCTATTTTAATTTGGACGTCATCGCCAGAAGTAGCGTATCAGACTCCGAGTGCCTTGTCGTCATTCAAGTCGCTGGGTGCTGCGCTCTTCACGCTTTACGTGTGTAAAAACCCACTGTGTTTGAGTGTGTGTGTGTATAAACACGGCTCAGTAGGCTCATGTAGCGAGGGCTGGAAACTGACTGCAGCAGAGGACTACCAGGCTCAGTGACCGCTCAGATGAGGAGATGGCAGCCGAATCGACCCGGAGATTCACCAAGAACCTGCTGAAACCCGGGAGCGCGGCGGAGATACGGCAGACGGCGTGCAACGCAGTCAGACACTGCGCGGTGACGGTGAGTGGACCGTAGAGAATTTGTTTTTATATATATAATGATAGTGGTAGTGGAGGAGGCATCACCACCTGTCGGCCTTTACCTCTCTGTGCCGAGACCCCGAAGCTGAATTTGGTTTGGTATCATCCGCAGCGCTCACCGCAGCTGTAGCAGACCTGGCATTGACATTCATGCTGCATCTTTCTTTGCAGCGGATGAGCGCATGCTGTTCGATCCTGCAGCGGTGAACAATTCAGTACCTTTAAATGGTTACATCTCGCATTTAATTCCTTCTCTTATTGGCTGATTTATTTTATTTTTGTGGCCATAAAGTCGTTAGAGCCTGTCCCCCCCACCGGCTTGGACTTTATTCCAAGTGAGGCTGCTGGGTGAATGAAACGCAGAGACTCGGTGGGAGCGCAGCGGGATGCGGCATGACACGGGCAGCGGTGAACATCTGCCCAGCGGTGCGCAGACACACCGAGGAAGATGGAGGAACAGAAAAAGGGGGTGGGGTGCGGGGATAAGGAGACTGAACTGTTTGGCTTAATTTAACAGTAATTGTGCTGTTAGTGGTTTTTTTTAAACATCGCGAAATTGGAAGGTTGATTCAGTGGGTGTGTCACGCCGTCTAATGAGAGGCTGATTGACAGATAACAGGGAGGAGGGGTAATCCAGGGAAAAAAATAGAAATACTCAATTGAGCACACGCACACAGGAGAAAAGGATTTGTGTTTGAAAATATCCTTTTTGATTCGTCTGGCAATGCAGTGGGACAAATCCTCTACCTTTTGTAGGCGTACGTTCGTCCATTCAGTGGGGATTAGCATAGAGAAAGGTCACTCCACTCGAGTCTTTTTGCTGCTACTCCACATCCTCTTCAGCCTGGTGTCAGTGTGTCAGTGGGGCACTGGCAGAGCAGAGCATGGAGTGAGAATTGATCGGAATAAAGAGGGAAAATGTAATATTGCAGGGCTGAAGGCAGGATCAGAGTAATGTAGACGATTCACAGTGAATGAAACCTGCTTTTTCGCTGCACTTTTAAGTGGAACATACTGTTTTTTTTCTGTGCGAAACTGTTTTTAAATTTGTTTTTTAAAAGCTAATTCCTGAAAGTGCCTGAAGTCTCGCCATTAGCATAGTATTAACCCGCCTCTGAAAAGTTGATATAGTGCCTTCAGGCAGGCAGGTGGGCTCCTGGCATTTGTCAAACCCGAATATATCCATCAGACTGCCAGATAGAGAAGTGTGATTCGTCACGTCACAGAACAAGTGTCCCTTGCTCCAGAGTCCATGAGTGGCATGGTTTACACCACTCCATCTGATGCTTGTCATTGTGTTTGTTGAAGTAAGGCTTGGTCGCAGTTGCTCAGACATGGAAACCCATGCACTGAAGCTCCCCATGCACGTTTTTTGTGCTGATGTTAATGCCAGAAGAGGTTTGCAATTCTGGAGTTACTGAGTCAGCAGAGCGTTGGCAACTTTTACATACTGTACCCATAAGCGATCCCACTCTGCAACATTGCATGGTCTGGGACTTCGTGGCTTAGTTGCTCTGTTTCCTGAGGCTTCCACTTTGCAATAATACCATTTCCAGTTGATCATGGAATATCTAGAATGGGAGAAATTTCATGAACAGACTTTTTGTAACAGTGGCATCTTCTTACAGTACCATGCTAGAATTTAGTGACTCTTTAGAATGACCTGTTCATACACAAATATTTGTAAAGGCAGACTGCATGTCCAGGCGTTTGATTTTATACAGCTGTGGCAATGGGACTGAATGAATCATCTGAATTCAGTGATTAAGAGTTGTGCCCTAGTACTTTTGTTCATATAGTGAATGTACATATTATGTACATATTATTGCTGCTCGTATCAGCTGTATTGCACAGAAGATTTAAGGGTTTGATTCAAAACATACTGGAATGGGCAGAACATACAGATAAACTCTGTTTTATCATGTTTATAACAGTATTTTCACTTGTTTTTCTTTCAAGGAAATGTATTATTATAATTTTTTCTAAAAAAAAACTCAAATGAGAAATACATTAGTTAATGGATTAAGTAATCAGACAACTTTAGGGCAAAATTCATGTTAAATATTCCCATAAAGTTACTGTCATGCCTAGTAATTTGTAACAAGCTCAGATATCACACTCCAAGCCCTATGTTGCTGCTCTAGTTTACAAGAACACCCAGCTAGTTGTGAGAAAAAGTGTGAGGTGTTATTTACCAAAAGTGAGAACTGAAATGGAAACTGTGACTAATTTTTTGATCATCAGTAAATGTAAAAAAAACCCCACCAGCCTTTTTACGTTGTCAGCCTTTAGTTCAACTGACTGATTAGTCTAATTTTTTTCTGTATAATGAAAAGGAATGTCCACAGTGATGAAAATGACATAAAATAACTTGAAGGATATCCATGTATAGATACAGGGTGCAGAAATATGTTGCTGCATGTGCAAAATACAGGCACAGGCTTTAAGTGGCTGTGCAGGCATCCTTAGGCATTATGTTCATGTGTGTTAATGTTTTTTTGTGAATGTTTTAATGCATGTTCTTTGATGGTGCAAGAAACCAGGTCAGCAGAATCAGACCCTGTGGCATAACAGTCAATGAAGCTTAAACCTCTTTCTCTGTCTCTCTCACTCACCCTCTCTCTTATCTTAGTATTTTTGCATGTTCATCTCTTTCCTGAACTTCCCTTCACATCACTGCCTTCTTTGTTTCTTTTGATTTTGACTTACTTCGAGCATCGTTTTCCTGTGTGTTTCTTATTGACCTAGTGCTCTGCATGGGTCTCTAGTCAGGTTAGATCAGTTTTTGAAGTGGGTGTTTGTAAGTGCGTAGCATACATGATTGCTGGTAAATTCCCCTGGTGCATGCTGCATTTTCTTCTGATGAACTGCTCTGTGAAAGTAATCACCGCTCTCTGATTACTTCTGTGTTTCTCAGAGTGGTCAGCCCACCCATTCATACATGCAGGCAAAATGGAAAGGTCGATAGATACAAGAATGAAGAATGTATTGGTGGTTACATTTTGTTTAAAAAAACTAAATCATGGGATCTGCCATTACATATTTTCTGGGCTCTGTCTGCTGAACTCCTGTACACCAAATAAAATATAAAAACAGATGAGTATAACGAACATATGTTTAATATATATGTCAGTCAAGCTGATTTAGTCCTAAAAATTAATGCAGTATTTAAATCTTATTTTTTCGAACTACGCTACTGATTGTTGGTAGCTCACCAAGAGTGTTTATGATGGCTCCTCAGCAAAAGTGAGCAGACACAAGTGTCATTCTTGTTGTGACTCTGGCTGCCTGCTGGGATGAACCACATGTCATACCATGCCTCCAGGATGTCAGCCACACTAACCACACAGCCAGAGATTGGTTCCAACTTGCCCACCCTGGCATCTCACTGGAGCTAGAGTTATTTGCTCAGCAGCAAAGCCTTGCTTATATGCAGTCACCTTTACTCTTTGGTCCACATGTATGCTCATGAAACTAATAGGGTATCTGGTTTTTGGTGTCATATCACCATGGTTCTGTCTTTCCTTTAGCAGATAATGCCAGTCCTTGCTTGCTCTTGACATCCTTGGTGGCCTTATGGTACCACGAGTTTCAAGCTTGGTCGCTATTTTTGGTGCCCAGTCTTTGAGCATGTTGAGCATGTTCTGTAAACACTGTTCTCGAATATAGCTTATGATAATCTGTAATGATACAAAATAACCTGCCACACTCTGTTTAGATAAAAAAGACAAAGTAAGGAATTAATGGTATTACTTCACAGAATTATCAATCATTAATTATATGAATATCCTCTAACACTGAATGGGTATTTGGGGGCAGCTGTGGCTCAGGAGGTAGAGCAGGTCGTCTTTCAACATTAAGGTTGGCGGTTTGATCCCTGCCTTCTCTAGTCTACATCCCGAAGTGTCCCTGGGCAAGACACTGAACCCCAAATTGCTCCCGGTGCATCCATCAGAGTGTGAATGTGTGCATGATAGTTAAATGGCGCTTAAGGCATAGAATAAAAGCGCAGTATGATTGTGTGCGTGAATTGGTGAATGAGGTTTGTAGTAAAAAGCGCTTTGAGTGCTCAGTTAGAGTAGAAAAGCGCTATACAAGTACCAGTCCGTTTATCATTTACCATATGTGGTAAGAAAATGATTGCATGGACTATCATTAATTCCACAGAACTAGATTATCACCAGTAATGTACAGACACCCCTGATGGTCTTGGACATGGCTAAATACCCAAGAAAACAGTCATATAAATGGAATCCAAAAGGTTGCTAAGTAATTTTTCAAACAACTTTGCTTTTATAATAACTGCCTGAATGGTGTTAATCCCTCTGGAACTTGTGACACAGAAAGAAAGTCAGGCCTTTGTTGAAATTCACATGTTTTCCTTCCTGTAAGTTTGTGACCTAAACCTTGCTCTGATTACTTGGACATATGTCACTGACATCTCATCAAGTTTTTGTTTTTCATTTACTCTCCAACTTTTCCTTATCAGTTATCAAAGCCCTCTCACTTTTTACCTCGTAAATTTCTCTGCTTTGTTCGAATATTTATATTCGAACAAAGCAGTGTATTTTATGTGTCTACAGTGTTCCCGTAGTGTAGTGATTTACACATTCGCTTCACAAGCAGTAGGTCCCTGGTTTGATTCCAGGTGAGGACACAAGCCCCTCTCACCATGGAGGGTTTCATCATGAAAGGCATCCGGTGTAAAACCTCTGCCATTACTAATGTGGATTAATCCGCTGTGGCGACCCCTTAGGGAGAAAACAAGGGAGCAGGCGAAGGTACTGAGCCTTTTTGTCTAAATTCTGGGCTTAAACTAACATGCTGTCTGGAACTGAAATGTATCTGACAATGTGGTGCACTCATTTGCTGGTGATAGTAGATGTGTTCAAGTGACATGTTGCAAGCGTGTACGATCGTTTGGGTACATGCTGTCAGTTTCTTTCCGTTTTTCTCTTATGACACATCAAGTCAGCTGCCTGGGGTGCATTTTGTGGGGGAACTGACCTGCTTATTTGCTCAACATACGTCGATAGTAGCTTTGTATTTGGTACTTGTGGATGTTCTGCACAACTAAACAACAACTAAATAAATATCTTGCATGCAAAATAACTGCATGCAAGTGTTTTAAAACCCGTGAAAGCATGGTGTTTTATCTTCATTTGACTACAGTGTGATACTCTGCTTCAGAAAGAGTTTCAGTGTTGTGATTGCTAATCGCTGGCAACGTGCAGCACCAGCTAATACATCTGTCTCATATCTGTTTTTCAAATGGATAATGAGGAAAATCAATCGTCCCAGAGGAAAGAAACTGATTACATAACCAGTAATGACCCTCCAATCTCCATAATTTTTGTAACAGAGAAAAGTCAATTAAGGAAAGAATTCTAACAGGAAGCATTCCTATCACTCTCACATATCTTACTTTTTCTTTCTGGTTGATCTTACTTACTAGCTCTCATCTATCACTCTTCTGTTCCCACACTCTCTACACAAGCTATCAAGCTATCACATTTATTTATTTGTGTTGCTACACTTGGGACCAATTCTTTTAATTGTTTCTATAACCTGTCTCCTTTGAACACCCACTCTATCTTTCATTACTACTTTCTGATATTCTCTCATTTTGGAGAATTTTGAACATGCAAAATCTGAAGGCGATCTTACACTTGTCTCTCATGAGATATGGACAGAAAAAGGTATTACAAGGACACAAGTGAAATTGAGTTTATAACTGGGCGAGACATCCCCAGTCTTTATCATTTTTGAGAGCTAGACCATGAAGAGAGGAGAACCAGACAAAATAAGGGAGGATGTGAAAGGAAGAGAATTATTTAGTGTCTCCACCATCCCTCCCATAGGAATTTGCACTGAGACTTTTCCGCAAATGACTTTACTGTCTCATAAACACTCCATCCCTGGTGAGGATGAGTTTACATGTACATTGACTGGCTACTTTATTAGGTGTACCTGTTCAGTTGCTCATTAAGGCAAATATCTAATCATCCTTGATTTTTCATTCTCCTTCATATGTAGTATAAAAAAGTAGAGCAGCAAGCCTACAAGAAAAGCTTGAGTGAACATGAGCTGCTGGTTTAGTTTAACATCCTCACAGGGAAGCTTTACTCAACCTTCCAACTCTGAACAAACTTAGTGTAAATCCTGGAATACATGCACCAGCCACTTTATTAGGTATGCATGTTCACTTGCTTGCTAATACCAATCTCGTTGTAGCAACTCAATGCATTTAGGCATATAGACATGGTCAAGACGACCTGCTTGTTCTAACCGAACATCAGAATGGGTAAGAAAGGTGATTTAAGTTATTTTAACATGACAAAAAGCACTCAGAGGGCACAGACCTCTGCCAAGCAGCTCAAGCCTTTGACCTCTCTACAACACTTGCGTGCATGCACACACACACACACACACACACTTTCTTGTACTCATGATATGTGGGGACATCAGACTGGCAATTTTTTTTGGCATGATCCCATCACTGATTCTTCCCAAAATGTAATCACCCCTTCCTTTTATGAAGCCAAATGGATACAAAAAAATTTGAGCCAAATCCATTCATAAGTTTTTGTGTTATTTTGCAGTCAAACAAACAAACAGACAAACCAACGCCGATGAAAACGTAACCTCCGCCATCTTGGCAGAAGTAATAATTGTTGGTGCCAGATGGGCTGGTTTTTGTATTCCAGAAACTGCTGATCTGCTGGACTTTTCCCATGCAACCATCTCAAGGGTTAGATGAGAATGGCTCAAAAATGAGAAACTATCCAGTGAGCAGTAGTTCTTTGGGTGAAAAAGCTTAGTTGATGACAGAGGTCAGAGGAGAATGGCCAGACTGCTAATAGGCAGCAGTAACTCAAATAACCACTTGTTATGACCAAGGTATCCAGAAGAGTGTCACAGGATGTGCAACCTTTGAGCAGATAGGCTACAGCAGCAGATGACCACAGCAGGTGCTGCTCTTGTCAGCTAAAAATAGAAACTGAGGTTACAATTTGCATGAACTCACCAAACTTGGGCATAGAACATTAGTACAACTTTCTCTGGTCTGGGCTACAGCAGCAAAAGACCACATCAGGTACCGCTCCTGCTAACTACAGTAAGAACAGAAAACTGAGGCTGCAGTTTACATTGGGTTAAATAAATTGGACAAATGAAGATTAGAAAAAAACATTTACTGGTCTGATGAGTTGTGCTTTCTGTTGCATCATTCAGATAGTAGATTCAGAATTAAGCATAAAAACACGAAAGTATGGACTTATCCTGCCTTGTACAGTTCAGGCTGCTAGTGGTGGCGTAATGATGTGGGGAAAATTTTCTGGGCGCATTTTGGCCCCTTACTACCAAGTGAGTATTAAAATTCCACAGCCTGCTTTCTTTCTTACCATGTCCATCCCTTTATGACCACAGTGTACCCATCTTCTAATGGCTGCTTCTAGCATGATAACAAGCCATGTCACAAAGCTCTGATCATCTCAATCTGGTTTCTTGAACATGCAGATTACTTCACTGTACTCAAATAGCCTCCAAAGTTATGAGATCTCAATCCAGTAGAGCACCTCTGGGATGTTGTGAACTGGGAAATTCGTATCACGGATGTGCAGTCAACAAATTTCCAGCAACTGTGTGTTGCTGTCGTATCAATGTGGACCAAAATCTCTGAGCAATGTTTCTAGCACCTTGTAGAATCTATGCCACACTGAATTAAGAAAGTTCTGAAGGCAAAAGGGGGTTAAATCCAGTACTAGCATGGTGTATTTAATGATGTGGATTGTGATTGAATGTATACTCTGTATATATGTATTAACATGTCTGTCACTTTAAACTTGCAGTATTTGCCCATATTATATTGTCTTATTATTGGTATGCTCTTAGTTTGCTGTGTGAATGCATAAATATGAACATGGCCAACTTTAGGGGGTGGCAATGGCTCGGTGCATCGGAAGACTCATTTGGGAGCTGGAGGGTTGCTGAGGGCCTCTCAAGACCCACCCAGACCTGGACCCGGTGGACATTCAAGATCTGCCCGCTCAAGACCTCACCCTGGACCCATATGTGTGGAGGTGGACCAGAGGCTGGAGAGATGTTGGCTTACCCTCTGAGCATTGCTGAAGTGCCCTTGAGCAAGGCACCAAACCCCCTACATTGGTCATTGAGGCCTGTAATGGGCAGCCTTACTCACTAACCTCCCTTACTGCATGGTTCATGTAAAAAGTGTCTGTGTGTAGTTTATAAGAGCGTTGGTGATTTGAATTTACCCATCTGAGGATGAATAAAGTTGTTTGTTTGTTAAACTTTTCAGATCCCATAGACATGATTCAGTTCTTGTGGAAAGTTAGTTTCACACACTTCACAGCAGAAAATAGAAGTGTTGTGTTGCTGTCTATATTCCCATTGAATCTGACATAAGGCTGCTTTACAAATTAACAGAGACAACATTTCCTTGCCTGCCAATAGTCATTCTCTTACATAAGCTGGGGTTTTGGAAATCATACTGCAGTGTGTGTGTATAAAAAAAAGACTGCATGAGAAAAGAGACTTTTCCAGCAAGAACAATCAAGAGGGGAGTTTTGGCTCTTGACTTTTTGGAACCATTAAAGTAAGACTTTACATAGCGATTATCAGGATTTATGGTGGAGGTGGGCCAAAAACCTTTATGAATTAGAATATTAACCATCAGGGAAAAGAGCAGAGAAGCAAATACAGTTTAATCAATAATGAAATTTCGGAGCTGCAGCTCTACATTTCACAAAGCAAATGCCATATATTTAATGACTGTAGGCCGTTACTAAGAAACCGTTAAAAAACAAGATGCATGTGGGTGAATGACCATGTTTGCTAAATGGTCTCCTAAGGCAAACCCCAATTACTGCTAAATTAATATTAATAGACGATGTATAACATTAATCATGCTCAGGAGACACACACCATGAAAATAAATCACACATAATGAAATTGCTGCTGTAGTTGTGCATATTCAGACTTATTTTAATTCAGGAATTTAAAAGGGCACTTCATACACCTTAAAAGATGTCTAAAATATTTTGCTCTGGGCTTTATTTTTCTATATAACTTTTCAATAAAACTGTTAGATTATCTTGATAGAAAGTCTTAAAATGACATCTATATCACCTCCCTTGCTGAAATATATAAATCTATAACTTTTAAAATATTTTTCTTTAAAAAGAATAAATGCTACTTACAAGATATCAGTGCAATACAGGTGTTGCATTTTCATTTTCGCACTTCAAGAAATTCCCTGTTATAATGGTCAACCCTTTTACTACTAGGGGTTTACCACTGTAAAGACAGAAGATGAATAAAGTTCCAGACATTTCCTACACTATGGTGATCATAGCCATAGACAGTAGTTGGTGTTGTGAGACCAGATGTGATGATTGAGAAATGGATCTGGCAGTGAAACCACAAGCTTATTGATGGACAACTTATTAGTCAATAAGCATAACCTGGATCTCCTTTCTAACACTGAGAATGACCAAAATTTACAAAATGGGCCTAATGTTTTATTTAGCATGATCAAAAATGAGTGCCTGAGCTAATAAAATTATTGGTAAAGTGTTTACAGTGGTCAAGCCCATGGGTTGTTTTCCTATGGACTTCTAGGACCAGAAGCTTCTTTCAACCACATGTATTGCCCCCAGGCAGCCACTAAAAAATGCAGGTTTAAGGCAGTAAAGGCAGTATTCTGTTTAGGATCATAGCTCGAGTTTTAAAAACTGCATTCTAAAAAAGGCTTACATCCTTATTTGATGCCATCACTTAGACTCTAGTTTCTTAATATCCAACACATGAATGTTTTTCAATAGCTGTTGTGAGTTGGGGTGACAGATCCCCCACTTGCATCTGCTCCTGTATTTTCCTTTTGGTCTATTACTCTTTTTTTCCACTTAAACTTTGAAGTCAAAACTTTTCTTTTTTTGTGTTTATACATGAACCATAGCCTGAGTCTTAAATAATAAAAAATTCATAAACTCCCTAATTGTAGCCCCATCCTTTATTGTTTTATGTTTCATGTTTTTTAGCCATAATTAATCTTGAGGAAACACTTTGGAAAGGTTTGCCTGGATTCTTCTGTGGTCTCTGTTGTTTCATTTTCTTAAGTTGCGGGTTCCCCTGGCTTCTGGTTTCTCTCTTAAGAACGACTTCACCATATTTTTAATTATACATCTCAATGTAAATTTGTTTCTGTACGTAGAGAAACTGAGGTGTGACAGGTATCAAGCACATGCCAATGAAGTTTGAATGATTCTGATTCAGTAATGTATAGTTATCAATAACTTATACAATGACACTTTTTTCAATTTTGCCTCTGTACACCAGCACAGTTGATTCTGAATCAAACATCAAGTTGTGATTGATGCAGTGTTTTTGTTAAACCTGCAAATCTGCAAAACTTTAATTCAAGGGATTTAACAAAAGAACTGCATTAGCTATTTAGGAATTAGAGCCAATTTTATATATAGTCCTCCATTTTCAGACGCTCAAAATTAATTGAACAAACAAATGCAATTTTGAATGTGAGGATTGTTTTAAAGACTGTACTGTACTATAGAGCCCATGGATATCACCTAATGCTGTGTTTCCTCACTTGAGATGCTCTGCCAGACCTTTACTGCAGGTGCCTTCAGTTGCTGTTGGTTTGTTGGTCTCTCTGCCTTCATTTTTGTCTTCAATAACTGAGCAGCATGCTTTAGTATCTATGTACTGTAGTGGTTTACACATTTGCTTTACAAGCTAAAGGTCCCCTGGTTTGATTCCAGGTGGGGACATATACCCTTACCACCATGGGAGGGCTGCACCAGGCAGGTTATCCAGTGTAAAACCAATTCTACATTACTAAAGTGGATTCATCTGCTGTGATGACCCCTTGAGGAAAATACAAGGGAGCAGCTGAAGGTGATTTAACTGAACAACATGCTTTATTGAGTTGTGATTAGGTGACTGACCAATTTAATTGCCTTGAGAAACTCTTGGGTTGTGTTTGGAGTATTCTTAGGATCGTTACCCATTTGCACTGTGAAGTTCTGTCTGATCAGTTTTACTGATACATCATGGTGGCGGTGCGGCAGCAGTACGCAGCGGCCACTCCAGGAGCCAAAAATGGTGCTATATCCTTGTAATTATACCTTATATTGGTATAATTATCCTTGTCTAGTCCGACTCTCAAGTGCATGGACATCAAAGACAGCGGTGTCCATGTTTACAACCGTCAGACCTTACTTCAGCTAAGAAACCATGCAGTCAATAACCTGCAGGACAA
Source organism: Etroplus canarensis (assembly GCA_015106775.1). Classification (NCBI taxonomy): domain Eukaryota; kingdom Metazoa; phylum Chordata; class Actinopteri; order Cichliformes; family Cichlidae; genus Etroplus; species Etroplus canarensis. Next base: position 358 of record VUQH01081213.1, on the reverse strand, counting down.
TGTACTCCACAAGCTCTGCGACCTGGGCTTGCTTCGTGAAACAGGCCTTCAGTCCTCGGCGACACCGCAAGCGGTGCTCAAGGAAGTGGAAGCGCGGGAAGCGGGCGGGTGTCATTGCTAGGCTAAAAACAAACCCTAACCGACCGGCACTACCCTCCATCATCTTGGCCAACGTTTGCTCACTGGACAATAAGTTGGACTACATCCGACTCCAGCGAACTTCACGGCGTGAGTACAGAGACTGCTGTGTCTTTGTTTTTACGGAGACTTGGCTCAGTGACAGTATTGCTAGACGCCGCCATTCAGCTCGCCGGGCTAACTGTGTTTCGTGCCGATAGAAATATCAACTTCTGTGTTG
>VUQH01081212.1:0-23203 GCA_015106775.1 Etroplus canarensis | reverse complement strand
GATTATGTTCTGGAGGTGAAGAGAATGTAAGATAGAATCATGACTTTGAAGCTGGAAATTGAAGGTGTGTTGCTGAATGTTGTTAGTGCATATGCCCCACAAATTGGATGCCATTTAGAAGAGAAAAACAAATTATTATTGGAAAAGTGAAGAATGGAAAGGCAGTTGGTCAAATGAACATGCCTGTGGAGGTATGGAGATGGCCAGGAGAGAGGGCAGTGGACTTTTTAACTACAGTCTGGATGTTCTCCCCGTGGTTGCGTGGGGTTCTCTGGGTGCTCCGACTTACCCACAGTCCAAAGACATGCAAAGAGATCTAGGTTAATTGGTGATTCTAAATTGATCATAGGTATGATTGTGCACATGAATGATTGTTTGTCTCTCTGTGTTGGCTCTGCAACAGATTGGCGACCTGCCCAAGGTGTACCCTTCACCCCATGACAGCTGGGATAGGCTCCAGTGCCCCCTGTGACACCTAAATTGGATAAGCAGAAGAAGATGAATGAATGAATGAATGTTTAATACGATCTTGGAGAATGAGAGAATGCCTGACGAATGGAGAAGAAGTGCACTGGTACTGATCTTCAAGGTTAATGGTGATGTGCAGAGCTGCAGTAACTACAGAGGAATCAAGCCGATGAGCCATACCATGAAGATATGGGAGAGGGTTGTTGAAGCTAGGCTAAGAAGAGAGGTGACAATCAGTGAGAATCAATTTGGTTTCATGCTGGGAAAGAGTACAACACTTGTAATTCTTACTTTGAGAGTGTTGCTGGAGAAGTATAGACACAGTTAGAAGGAACTGCACTGTGTCTTTGTGGATCTTGAGAAAGCATATGATAGGGTGCCAAGTGATGAACTGTGGAATTGAATGAGGAAGTCGGGAGTGGCAGAGAAGTATGTGAATTTGGTGCAGGACATGTACTGTATGAGGACAGTGAGACAGTGGTGAGGTGTGTAGTGACACATGGGTTTAAGGTGGGGTTGGGGTTATATCAGGGATCAACTCTGAGGCCCTTCTTGTTTGCAGTGGTGATGGACAGATTGACAGATGAGGTCAGAATGAAGTCTCCAAAGAGTATGATGTTTGCAGACGACATTGTGATCTGTAGTGATAGTAGGGAGGAGGTGGAGGAGAGCCTGGAGAGGTGGAGGTATGCACTGGAGATAAGAGGAATGAACAGCAGTAGAAACAAGACAGAATACAAATGTATGAGTTGAGGTAGTGAAAGTGGATGAGTTTAAATACCTGGGATCAACCATCCAGAGCAATAGATAGAGCAATAGAGAGGTGAAGAAGAAAGGGAAGGTTTACAAAATGATAGTGAGGTCTGCTATGATGTATAGTTTGGAGACAGTGGCACTGACAGCTGGAGGTGGCAGAATTGAAGATGTTAAGATTTTCACTAGGAGTGACCAGGATAGACAGGATTAGAAATGAGTACATCAGAGAGACAGCACAAGTTGAGAATTTTAGAGACAAAGTCAGAGAGATGAGATGAGAGAGACTGAGATGATCTGGACATGTTCAGAGGAGAGATAGTGGATCTATTAGACAATGGATGAAGATGGAGCTGCCAGGCAGGAAGAAAAGGAAGACCACAGAGAAGGTTAATGAATGTAATGACGGAGGACATATTAAACATCTTTTAATATACTGCACTCTGTTTCAATACCACCCTGTACTAAAACCTCAATAATAAAAAAACAAAGTTAAATTTTTACATTTCTTACAGAATCAACAGAAACTAAGCAATTATAAGCATCATAAAAGTTGAATTCAAAGCAGAGATGACGGATGATATCAATAGATTATCATCCGGCATCATCCACAGATTACAAACTACCAGCAGTTCTGACCTGCTCAGTTTGCTTCAGCACCTCTACAAGTGTACAAGTAAGGATTGTCTGGTTTTACTTGTTTTTTGATATTTTTCAACAAAGAAAAGAATTTAATTTCAATAAAATATTTTAATACCCTTGTCCCTCTATCTTAACTAGAATTTAGGTTTGTACAATTTAAAATGTCTTGTTGGTATCACTAAAAGAAATCTAATTAATTAAACTGCTAGGCTAAAGCTGTTTGGGTGTGTTTTCAGGTTTACCTTTGTCAAACCAACTATTGGTTTTCATTTCATTTTTTTTCTTACTATAAGTAACATGGATATATTTGTAGACAACCAAAGGCTCTTCACTTGCCTAACTCAAAATTGTATAACACTTTTTTGCCTCTTTTACCACAGTAGATTTTAAATCAAAATTAAGATGCAAACTTTTTTGCATTAATTCAAGTGGTTTAACAAAAGTATCACATTAACATTGTTTAGGAATGACAACCATTTTTACAGTACACTTGGCCCCTTATTTTCAGAGGGTCAAAAGTAATTGCTCAATTGACTGACCACAAGTTTAATGGACACATAAGGCCTGCTCCCTTCTTAATCCATGACAAATTAAGTAGGTAAAATATCTGGTGAATATTCCAAGTGTTTAACTTGTCTTTCATAGCTTTTTACTGGAACTCTCAATATGGAAGATCACACGAGACAACAGAACAACAGAACCAAGCACATACATCTCAGAGGTGTTATATTGGATTTCGAACAAATGACTGTGGAGGTCATGTGAGTGCAGTGAACTACAGTGTCATGTTCAAGAAACCAGTTTGATTCGACTTGAGTTTTGGTAGATGGCGTGTTATCCTGCTGCAAGCAGCCATCAGAAGATGTATATGCAGTGGTGATAAGAGGATGATATGGTCCCAAAATAATACTCAGGTAGGCTGTAGAATTTAAACATTCCTTAACTGCCTCACAATCTCTGTATCAAGCTGTGGCTGATATGTTTTCATGATATTGCATTTTACCAGAGCTTTCTATAGCCAGAGTCAGTAAAGCAAGAACTCCCACTTTGGAAATGTGGCTGCAGGCAGCAGCACAAATAGAGAACACTATACATTCTATCATTGGAGTGGCAATATCTGAATGGTCCAGGGGAAACTCTAGGGTGGGTTGGTGTTTCAGGGGGATTCTGGGAGGGATGTTAAAGTAGGGAGGTTAGGGACTCAATGGGTATGTGAAATCAATACTTTTGTTTGTCTGCTTCTGGTAAGATGAAATTAAAAAAAAAGAAAAAAATACTTAATTGATACCAAGGGGCCCAAAGTGTGTCAAGAAAATATTCCCTATACCATTACACCACCACAACCAACCTGATCCACTTGCACCTTATACAAGTCAGGATGGATGCATGCTTTCATGTTGTTTACACCAAATTCAGACCTTACCATTCAAATGTCACAGCAGAAAACAACATTTAAGACTTCAAGACTCATCAGACCTGATAACATTTTACCAGTGTTTTACAAGACTGTGCTACATAAAGGTTGTGCAGTTTGTATTATAGTATGCAAATGATGCATGCCATGTACTAAAGTAAGTAAAAGGTACAGATATTCTTAGAGTCAAGTTGTCATGTTGTGAACAGGAAGAGGACACAGATGCAAATGTAGACACAGAAGTAGACTGATGTGAACCAAAATGTGAAACTTTTGATGGTACTGCTAAGTCTAGGGATAAAGTTCAGCATGAAAGAAATACCAGTTACTGGAACTCCAGAAGTAACTCAAGGAGCACATGTAGGGTGACCAGTTGTCCTTCTGCACAGCATTTTCATCTATTTTTCCATGTCCTGCATATTAAAATGACTTCCCACATTTTGATGGGTTCTGTAGCTCTCAAAAACCCACACTGAATGATGGACATTTTTCTAAAGTCTGGCTCTTAAGAAAGCAGGGAGGGCTGTCTCCCCAGGAGCTGCAGTTGATGTTAAATTTGGTTGTTAAATGCAGTGGTCACCTTATATCCTGACACAATGCTCAACCGAGGAAAATTAGTCAACCACAAATTAAAGATTCTGCAGATTTCACAGAACATGATAAATATCACAAAGAAAATGTGAAACTATTTATACCTGGGCAAAAGATCATTCTCAGAGAATCTGTTGTGGTTTTTGCCATAGTTATTTCTTCAGTTAACACAGGAGAGAATTTGATTTTTTTATAACTTTGAATTACTTTTTGATATTGAGTTTTGAGTAAACCCTTAAAATATAACAGCTAAGACTGCTTCGGTCACTACTGTTCAGTTTTCAAGAATTTCACATAACACACTAAGTACCAGCATTAATTAGCACAAATTAAGAGTGTAATCTGTTGCAGCAGCAAGACATTGTGGCATTTTAACTGCAAAAAAAACCAAAAACAAAACAAAACAAGGTAAGTTAACAAGAATAACAAGAAAGCAACTTAAAAATAGGTACTATACCTAACAAGGAGTTTACAATTAAAAAGGCTGCAATTAGGAGAGTGCAGGATAGAGATATGCCGGGGGTTACAACAACAGTATTTCAATCAAAGTCTTGCATGAAAAGCAGCAGCCTGTTCTTTGCCAGTGACCAGTAGTCTTTTATGAAATGTCAATTTCAAGCTGAGAAGATATTTATTATTTCCTGTCATATGCTGGATTTGTGTGTAAAAGATGAGACGGAGAGAGAGTCAATTTTCTCTAATGCCCTGAGGCAAACTAGCCAGAGGTAAATTCACTGTCCTCTTTAATTCAGCAGTGCATCCCTTATGAGCCATTATTTTGATGCAAATTCGACACAACAAAGTGCTCTCAGTAAAGAATTTGGCAAACAACTACGGTGAACAATGAACAAAGTGTAAAGTGCTGAGCAATGTTTTTTTAGGAGCCTAATTAGGAAGCGCCCAGTGACAAAGTTGAATGAGTGACTTTATCCACATCTTACTGTTTTGTTATTGATTCCTTAATAAGTGTGAGTGCAAATTGTTAAATAGGCTATTTAATTTTCAGTCCCTCCAGATAAAGCTGTATTGATCGTTTACAGCTCCAATTTAGATTCAGGTATAATAGGGTTTTATATTAATGGAGAGGAAGACACAACAAAATGCAAATCAACAAGACGCATACCTAATGGCAAATGAAACCATGCTGACTAAGAAATATTCCACCCAATAAATAATGGACAACAAGTTTGTCTGTGTCTTCGAAATAGGTCAGTTGCTGCACTAGAGTGATTTATGACTTTTAGCACAGTTGGAAGGCGTTATAATTCCCCTTTGTAGCCTTTTTTATGCTCAATATTGAAATATAGCCTATCACAAACAAGCATGGTTGGCATTATTTACATTAACTTAGGTTGTTTATTTTTGCCCATTCCTCCTTCTCTCCTCCCCCTCTGTCCTTCTCTTCATCCTTATTTCATTTGCTCTACCCATGGTGATTTACCTCCCAGACCTCTATTTATCCACCACTAACAAATTGGGTTATCATGCTCCACCACTCCCCTGTTCTTTCTCTGCCTCCTCTACCCTTTACCTGCCTTCCCTTTCTCGTCTCACCACTCCCTCGTCTTTCACTCCATCTCCTCCCCTCCCCAGCCTCGCCAGCTGACTTATGATATGCCAAGTCAAGGTGAGGGATTGTGTCTGCCATGGAGGATATGTGTGTGGTTTTAAGCAGTGTTTGTGTTGTGGTTCTCTGTGTGTGTTTTAACACTATATATGTGTTAAGGAATGGAGCTCCTGCCTTGTTGTTACGCATCACTGCTGCTTGCTCTGTCCATGACAGTGTGACAGGTGGCTGGTCCATGACGGGACAAGTGTGTGTGTGTGTGTGTGTGTGTGTGTGAGCACATATGTGTATTTGTAACCTAAAGCAGAAATTGAATGACTGAACCTCAAGGTGTCACGCATTCAATTTATCGCCAATATCCTCATCATTTGTAAACTGAAAGTGTGTGTGGTGTGTTTAGTCTGGTATTGTTGTGAAAGCCTTAAAGAGAGCATATATTTTCGTGTGTGTGTGTGTGTGTGTGTGTGTGTGTGTGTGCATGTGTGTGGTAGGGTGAAGCCTGACTGTCAGACAGCAAGTTGTATCCTTGCAGGGTTTCACAAGCTAATGTTGGCTTGACATTTAAACTTGGGTGACAGAGTGGGTGTAAAAGGCCAAGAGCAACTGCGTACAGCCGCCATTCTGCAAAGTGTAGCAAGCTTTAACTACAGATAAAGACTTTCTCAAGAAGCCTTAATGTCAAGAGGCACTCTGGCACATAATGTGTAGATATATGAAGTGAAATCCTTTCACATTTTTGCCACGCATGGATGTCATTGGTTCCAAGTTCATTAGCACTCGCTTTTGGGGCTAAAGATAATACTTTTAGGCTAATACGCTTATGGATATCATAAAGTGGGTTGTCTACAAAGAGATGTGTAAAAAAATGTTAAGCAAAATGTGGTGAGGTCATGTAAAATAAAGCCATCGCAGTGCCAGTTCTTTTAATTTGCAAGGCTGTAACTGTTTTCAGTTTCAATACGTATTTTTTTTTTTTTTAAACAGCATCATAAAGTGTGTTACAGAGTGTTTTCCCGAGACTCTTTACAGAACCCAAAGCCTGAAACCCATAAGAGCCAGAACTAAGGCAACAATAACAATACAAATTTGAAATTTTAACACGAAGATCATTGAGCAGAACCCAGTTTGTGAGGGGGAACCTATCTACTTGATGCCGACCAGTATAGAGAGATGAAAAAAATAATAGACTGACAAAAGAAAACAGTGGAAAGAAGAGACACAAGCAGATGACTCTATATCCACAATAGGACAAAAAAATATATTCTAATATTAACATTTCAAGTATTAATTACATACCAGCTCACACTGTGCTCATGAGGTTGTTATTTAATACTGCTGTACTGGTAAGGAGAGCAACAACACAAAAATGATGTCAATAATGATAGTCATTTATATCAGGAGTTGCATCAGTTTGAATTTAAGATGCATCATAAGCAGTGTACAGTTTAGTGGAAATCCAACTGTATGAAGCTAGGGCAGAATGGTGGGGCCAGTGACTCAGCATCAGGAATAAGCAGCTACAGAGTTAGAGATCTGCAGAAAGGTACAAGGAGAGAGAGGGGAGACAAAAAAGAATAAACTAGGGGAACAAGAAAACACATGGTTCATGACATGCAGTAGTTGCATATGCTAGGAAATGCATGGAGAGTTGACAGAGAGGAGGGAGGAAGATCTGCAGCAGTCTTGGCTTATAGCAGCATAACGAAAGGGCAGTTTAGAGTCAATAGAACCAGACCAAACTGTAAGCCTGGGGGGGGGTACTTATATTACATTTTATATTACTTTACTACTGTATTTTTGTAGAAAGTCCAAATTAGCTTTGTGGAAATTTTTGACCACTTGGTCACCAGGCTGCCACTGATGACCAAGTGCTCACCCACTAGGGATCTAGGTTCAAGTGGGAGGCCACATGCCAGTTAAGTATGAATACAAGTTTTACCACTGAGAGGCCAGTGATGCATCATGATCTTATTAAATAAAATATGCAATATGCAATCAACATTCCATCTATGAGCAGTTACCTTTAACTGCAGTGTTAGCTTGTGAGAAGACACCTTTGTCTGAGCTGCATCACAACCTTCTCTTAAAATGGATACATGGACAATGCTTGGCAAGGGCACACAGATTAACAGACGTCGTTTTGAGTACCTGTACTCAACTCATCATTGAATAAAAACCTTATTTGCTTTGAAATATCAGACGAGAAATAGTTTCATGATATATTTAATGCCATACTCTATAGATGACAATATGATGAAGAATGGGCATGCCTGCAAGTTTCCTAATTGCTAGTAAGATTGTATGGATAGTTTTTAAAACATGAGATAGTAAAGCCTTCAGCTTTAGCTCATATTTCTCTCTCATGTAATAGGGCAGATTTTCGTTTCTTAAGGACAGGCCCTTTTTGTTCCAAAGTTGAGTTTGAAAAATAAAGGTGATCAGCCTTACTCCATCAAAAGCTCCATGCTTCTGGAGCAGTCTGCCTGGGGAGAGAATGGGCAGCATAATCAATATATTCTTCTGAGTTAGTTTGAGAAACTTCAGCAGTTTGACTTCTCATGGAGTTGTTCAAACCCAAACCTACACATGTTTCATTGCCACTTCTTTGCTGTTAGTTCTCCTCTGCATTCAGCTTTCTACAGCATGTTATTAGAACTTGGACTACCCTCTTTTTACCCTTCTCATAGTACTTCAAACAAGAAGAAGAGATCTCAGTCAACTTTATTTAATTCCGACTGCTCATATTCATTGCAGTATGGTGATAATAATACCTCACAAGTGGCTTTATAATAGATTTTAAACAGTCTTTTACCTTTTATAGTGTTGCACAGCTTTTCATTTACAAATTGGGCCTGTGGAGTCACTGCATAGGATGCTGGCAGGGTGTTAAAGCTGTTATGTGTTTATCACAGGTTGGCTCAGCCATCACTCAGTCCATAAAGAATGAACAGATGTCCTTTACAGGCTCATAAAGTAAAACTGCTAGACTGTTACTGCAACTTATACAATTCCAAGTTAATCCTATTTCCTTGCATATGAACAAAATTCCAAATAAATGGTGACTGCTCATTTATTAATTACAGACAGCTGACCTCTTGATATGATTTTATGCAGTCAAAGAGAGACATTACAAGTGGCGCTGATGGTAGGAGTAATCTGTTCATCACACTAAAAAGTGAGCTCCATCACCCATTTTCTGTTAACTCCATTTTGCATTGTGGGATTAGTCTCCCATCTGCTGAACTTTACTTCTTGGGACCTCAGAGGCATTTGCAGATATATGCACGGGCAAACAAAGAGGCAAGAATGATAATTACACATTACCAAATGTTGGTTTCTTTCATCTTCCCTAGTTTATTTGTGCTTGTTGCTGCTAAATATGCAGCGTACTGAAGTTTAAAACCTCTTCATTCTTAGTGAATGATAATGGCACAACATGAGCCTTTGACTTGGGCTATTGAATTTAATTAATTGGATGAACAAAAGCCAAGAGCTATGCTAATGGTGATTGATTGAAGATTTTTAAATCTTTAAAAACAAAAGAAAAAGACTTTCCTGATAATGACTTTTTTTCTGGATTGAACTCATCTGAAGTGTGATGTTAACTCTCAGTAACATCAAATATAAAAGTCGAAGCACAATTATACCTTGCTCAGTTTATTTGCTGCTTCAGAAAGTCTTCTCTGTTCATTATCATACATTCCACAGACATGTTAATAACAGCACTTCAGCCACATATGCATGTGTCAGCATCTGTTCACACATCACCTGCTGCCACTTCTTGACTCATTAAGATTAACACACATACATATGAACACTAATGAAAATGAAACAGAGTATCCAGCCATTTATCCCATGATTATTGCAATATCACATGTGTTTAAACTGTGTCCTTGTGGTTAAAGGACACCAGGTCATTGCTGACTGAATTCCATGTCATTTGATTCTTTTTTTAATCAATAATTCTACTGCTACAACAAGTAACCTGATCTGTACAATGGAAATAGCTGAGACAAACATAGCAATTATTTTGTTACTGATTCTCAGCATTCATTTAGGGTTTTAAGAGGACACTCAAAGGTCCAGTGTATAGGAATTAGTGCCACACATTGGTAGAAAATTGAATAAATACAACTCCAGTTCCAAAAAGGCTGGCATGCTGCATAAAAATCTAAACAAAAATACATTGCAATGACTTTCAGTCTCACAAACTAATATTTTATTCACAAAAAACAAAAAAACACAGTGACACACTTTACTATTTAATGAAATATAGGGCAACAAAATGGCTGGAAAAGTAAGTGGTACTTCAAAGAAACAGCTGGAGGAACATGTTGTGAATAATTAAATTAATTGGCCATAGGCCATTAACGTGACTGGATATAAAAAGAGCACCTTACAGAGGCAGGGTCTCTCAGAAGTAAAGATGGGCAGAGGTTCAGCAATCTGCCAGAAACTGTGTCTACAGATTGTGGAGCAATTTCATAATAATGTACCTCAACACAATTACAAAGTCTTTGAATTGTCAAAAGATTCCAGCAATCTGGAGACATCACTGTGTGTGAGGGATGTGGATGACATTTGGGCCTGAAGGTGGCACTACATTGCAAAAAGGCATGATTTGTCATGGAAATCACTGCATGGGTTCAGGAACACTTTTGGAAATCATTGTTTGTGAACACTGTTCACTGTGCCAAATGCAGGTTAAAGTTCTATCATGCAAAGAAAAATAAATATGTGAACTTGTTCCAGAAACACCTCAATTTGCTCTGTGCCAAAACTCATTTATAATGGTCCGAGGCAAAGTGCAAAACTCTTCCATGGTCAGATGAATTGAAATGTCAAATTCCTTTTGGAAATCATGGACGCCCCTTCCTCTGAACTAAAAAGGAGAGTGACCATCTGGCTTGTTGTCAGCGCTCAGTTCAAAAGTTTGGCTCTCTGATGGAATGGAGGTGTATTAGTGCCCATGATAGGGGCAGCTTGCACATCTGGAAAGGCAACATCAGTGCTAAAAGGGTATATACAGGTTTTAGAGAAACATATGCTCCCCTCCTTTTAAGGGAAGGCCTTGCATATTTCACCAAGACAATACTAAATTGCATGCTATTACAACAGCATGGCCTCATAGTAGAAGAGTCTGCCTGCTGGAATGGTCTGCCTGCAAAAATGCAAAATACAAAACATGACAAAGAAGACCCAGTACTGTTGAACAATTGAAACCCCGAATCAGACGAGAATTGGACAACATTCCTATCCCAAGGGTCCAGCAGCAGGTATCAAGTTCCCAGATTTTAACAGAATGTGAAAAGAAGAGGGGATGCTCTACAGTGCTAAATGTGACCCTCTCCCAACTTTTTTTAAGATATCTTGCTGCCATAAAATTTGAGATGATACAGTACAATATTTTTCATGAATTAGTAAAATGTATCACTTTCAGCACTGATATGTTTTCTATGTTCTTTTGTGGAAAAAAATGTTGTTTTATGAGATTTGCAAATCATTGCATTGTGTTTTTATTTTTATTTTATGCAACCCAATCTCTTTGGAATTGGGATTGCAATTTTTAAATATGTTTTTTATCAGTGCATAATTATCTGAAATAAATAGTAAGTGGGTTTGAAGTAAAACTGGCCCCTTTATTTCTATAGAGTGAGCAGATCTTCCTTCTTCTTCATCTACAGTTGCTCGCAGATAAATCAAACACTAGCTCTAGAGCACCCCACCCCCTCTCCCCTCTGTATCAGCAGGGGTTAAAGTGAGCCAGGTACCTTCAGTCAGTAAGAAATTAAATCTGATAGGCAGTTTAATCCAAAATACCATAAAGTAAGTTCATTTTTCTTGTGCTGCAGCCTGGCAGTCCTTCCAGCTGATGCCAGGTGACAGTTATGTCACTACATTGTCCCACTTGCACAGTGCACATCCGTTTGCCTTTTCATCCCTGTCATGTGTTCATGTGTGCCGATGTCAGTAAAATAACATTTGCGGTATTTCAGCATCTAGTTAGCTTTACTGAAGAGAAGTGAGTGTAAATGGAGTAACTTGACACCCAGTTTGACATACAGTGTGTCTGCTAGCAAAAGGTACAGGCGCAATATTTTACAAGAAAAGCAATTAATGTGGCTACTTCACTCACAGAGACAGAAGAAGAAGTAGAGGCAGATAATTTTCAAAGGGAAGAACTGCCCAGCAAGTGACATTTGATAAACTGGAAATTCAAAGCAACTTGTAGCAGATTTGACGGGATATTCTGTGCATGCACTTTTTATGCCCCATTGACCCTTGAAATTGAAATCAGTTTAGATAATGCTTCAAAATAACTGCCCAAATAAGTGCTAACAAGTGTTTCAATATGGCTATTGAATCACAGGATTTTCTTCTAGAATTATTTTGGTTAGAATTATCAGTTTCACTTTAAGCTGATGATGTCCTTTACTAACACTTTTCAAATTCTAACTTCATACTGATTAGAGGTGGGAAAGCAGCAATATTGGCTCGTGTAACATGGGCTTGGAGTGTAGCTAGCTAAATCCACAAAGAGCAGTAAACCTCAGAACCAGCACACATCAGCTGATCACAGTCTGTCTGCAAAGATAATCTGCTGGAGCTCCCAACAGAAATTATTTTACGATTTATTTTTAAAGGAATAATTTCCCTGCACTATCCTGCAACACTAGAACTTATGGTTCCCCCATCTGCCAAATCCCCTTTTAAACCCTGAGTGTACGTACTCTCCCACAGATTCAACAAATGTGAAGAACAATACAGCCAAGCACAATTGGTAGTGAGCGCATGTGTAAAAGAGTTTCTGTTTGGTGTTCTTAAATTTGGACCAGTCAATCCGAGAGTCCCAGTACATGTGCTGAATTGCTGTGACTCACGGGATGCTCGCTTTGACTCTGGGGACACCAGCTCTGACTCTGGCTCTGACTCTGGGGAAGCTGTCTCTAATTCTAGCTCTGGCCCTGGGGACACTGGCCCTGAACACACAGACCCAAACACACAGAACCAGGTTCTGGGCGCTCTGATCCTGAGAGGGGAACAGCATCATCAGAGAGCAGACTTCCTCCTTGAAGCCAGCCCAGTTCTCAAAGAAGCAGGCACAGGCAGGCTGGTGCCTGACTTCTGGTGAAGGAGCCCATACCCAGTACCTGAGAGGACATGGAGTCCCACTTAACTACACCTTCTGGTGCAAGGCCAGGAGCATTGAAGGTGAATTCAAACTTTTCTACCATGGTGTAGAAAGAAAGAGACATGGAGTAGGGGTAATCTTGAAGGAAGAGTATTTGGTGAGTGTTCTGGAGGTAGTGAATCAGGAAGTGTGTCATTGTGGATCTTGAGAAAGCACATGATCAGTTGCCAAGAGAGAAATCGTGGAACTGTATGAGGTAGTCAGGAGTGGCAGAGAAGTATGTGAAGGTGGTGCAGGACATGTATGAGGACAGTGAGACAGTGGTGAGGTGTGAGGCAGGAGTGACACATGTGTTCAAGGTGGGGTGCTTACAGTGCTGATGGACAGGTTGACAGATGAGGTCAGGCAGGAGTCTCCATGGACTATAGCCCCTGTCACATCATGACGATTTAACAAGCTTATGCCGACGCATTCAAATTCCATTAAAATGCTGGAACAATGATGTTAAATGGACGTATACATAACATATATGCTAGCGTACTGCCGGCATTCATACTTTGAAGCCCATTTATACCACTCCCCTTAAACGCACCACATACACAATTAAACATGTTTAGTTTGACTAGATCACATCAAATACATCTACAAACAGCAATATGCATTGGAGGTATGTTTGATATATGTTACATATGTTAAAAACATGTTACTCATAGTTATTAACATGTTTTGGATAATTCCACGTATTTCGACAAGAGTCACGTTAGTCTCCGATTGCATTAAGTACCTGCAACATATGGTCCTCGTATGCGAGACGTAAGATCCGTACGCTGGCAAGCATCAGAGGTTTTGTGCATGCTCAAAACTTTCCCGCAACCTCGCCGTACTACCTGTAGACCGGCATAATTATGCTTTGTCTTAACACATACAAAACTTCCCTAGAACATAATTGACGTACTTGCAGTTTTTTTTTTTCCTATGCCAGCATAATGCTTGTTAAATCATCATGGGGGGACAAGTGCTTACAGTATGATGTTCACAGATGACATCATGATCTGTAGTGAGAATAGGGAGGAGGTGGAGGAGATCCTGGAGAGGTGGAGGTATGCCCTGGAGAGAAGAAGAATGAAAGTCAGTAGAAGCGAGACAAAGTATATGAGTACGCGTGTGAATGTGAATGTACAGGTGGAATGGTGAAGATGCAAGAAGTAGAGGTGGTGAAGGTGGATGAGTTTAAATACATGGGATCAACCATCCAGAGCAATGGACAGAGCACAAGAGAGGGGAAGAAGAGAGTGCAGGCAGGGTGAAGTGTATGGAGATGAATGTCAGGGGTGCTTTGTGACAGAAGGATAGCAGGAAGAGGGAAAGGGAAGGTTTACAAGATGGTAGTGAGACCTGCTATAATGTAGATTTGGAGACAGTGGCACCGACAAAAAGACAGGAGGCAGAGCTGGAGGTGGCAGAATTAAAGAAGCAGAATTGAACAGCCAAGTTGAGAAGTTTGGAGACAGAGTCAGAGAGGCAAGGCTGAGATGGTTTGGACATGTTCAGACGAGGGATAGTGGATATATTGGACAAAAAGAAGGTTCATGGATGTAGTGAAGGAGGGCATGCAGAGGGTTGGTGTGAGGAGAGTGGATGCCAGGGATAGGGTGAGATGGAGGCAGCTGATCCGCTGTGGTGACCCCTAACAGAAGAAGAAGAAGAAGAGAAACTAGAAGATTTTTTCCATTACTCAGTTGTGATATGTAGAGAGCTACAATAGTAGACCATCAATATGTCTTATGTAGTTATTTTTGCACATATTATGAAGTGAATTAACACAAATGTAAATATTATCAAAATAACATTTAAATTCTCTTACATTCAGTACACTTCACGTTTCACACGTACAGATTAGCAACATCCCAAATTTGACACATATGCAGTCTTAAGAGCTAATTATTCAAAACCAGATGAAATATTTAAAGTGCACACGACTCAATTAGAATAATACTTCTATTTTTAAACATGAATTTTTCATTCAGTGACAATCTCCCTGCTTGTGGTTTCAAATGTGAACGGACAGTTTCTGAGCATCTCATTGAAAATTTTTACACAATATCTCTTATCTCTTGGGCATACATGTTAAGCCTACCATCTTGTTACAGAACTAAATAAGTTATAAACAATATCACTGTGTAAGAGTAAGCAGTTTTTCCTGAAATAAGGTGATTTTTCACGCCTTGGTCACCACTCCAGTTTATTAAAATCTAATCCTTATTCATTTTCCACATGGCACAACTGAGATGTTTCTTTGTTGTCTTGACTCTCAACCATTCTTCATGCATTCAAATTTAGGAAATTAGCATTCTCCCTCAGAGTTTATGTGACTGGTGAGTATTTTATACTATAAGTCAATGCAATTGAAAAAAAAAAAAAAAAACAACTTAGGTTCCCTAATCAGTTACATAGCTTGTGCACTGACTTACCCATTATTATTGTGTTGGGGTGAAAGTCTGACAGCATCAAGTCTCTTCTATGCTCAAGGTCACTGGGCACTGACTTTTCCCATTTGTTGATCAATAAAGAAAACTTGCAATCAGAGATCATCAGTACATGGCCCTGATAACAGCTCACTGAGTAGTAAGTTTGGGTAAACACAGCAGTTTGGTTGGAAGAGGGATTTGGCCCAAAGCTCTCTGCCCTGGGCAACTGATCATCATATACCTCCCTCCTTGTTGTGCTTGCCCTTTCTATGTTTTTCTTCCACATTAATCCAAACTAATGAGTTATCTTGTTATTTTTAATACAGTATCTTTAAAATTGGCATAAAATCTGGAAAGCTGATTACCAGCATAGCGTGTCGGTAAGATTTTAGACTAATTTTTGCAAACTGTATTTGTAAATCCTTGTTTTAGTAGAAAAAAAGGCAACACACATTATGTATACTACACATAAAAAACATGAGGGTATTAAATGATATGACCTACCAAATTAAATTAAAATAGAACAATAGTCCTGGGGGATTTTATTTTCACATTTCAATGGGTACATACTGTAAGCATGACTCTAACTCTGGCAACAATAGCTGAGAGAGAACATTTGTTTTACAAAATAAACTGTTGTGGCAGTGGGGTTTGCCCAGCCTGCACCATGCCTGAACCATTTCTGGAACTTTATTACTGAGTGATAGGGTAGTTAGGTTCAGGATGGCCCAAAAGAGCACAACTGAAGTCCATCAGTGTCTAAAATAAATACCATGACAACCCAGGCAAAAGTGCTTGCTAGTACTGTCACTTTTGCAAGATGCAGAACAGTGAAAAACAGATTGCAAAAAGGAGAAATGTATCTTTTATAAAGGTGTATTTTAGTTCTACCAATGTTTTTTTTTTCTTGCTCTAGACCTAAAATTGTAGAGTAATATATTAATATTACCGAAACAAATATCAAATATGAGGTTTTTACTTACGCTGAAAAAAAAATACAAAAGGGGTTAAACTTACATATGACAAAGAAGGGGATCGGTGTCACAATACCGGTCAAAAGTTTTAGAACACCCCAATTTTTCAGTTTTTTATTTAAATTCAAGCAGTTCAATGTCTCATTGTACTCTGAAATGAAAGGATAGAGCAAACAAGCTACTGAAGTTCAAAAAGAAATCATGGAATAAACCAAAATGTATTCAAAACTGTTGATTCATCAAAGTAGCCACCTTTGGATGTAAGAGCTGAGCACACTCATGGCATTCTTTCTACAATGGAAATCAAATATTCTTCAGCAAGTTCTTCCCAACTCTGTTGCAGAAGTTTCCATAAATGTATTTATTATCTTTGTACTGTGTCTGTTCCTTGTTTTCCTGGGTTCAAGGCTTGATCCACCTCCACTGCTGCAGAACAGCTTTAAGTTGTTAACCTATTGCTTGTTCCCTGAAAAAGGCCTTTTTGTATAATTCTGAAATGTACATTTCTTTTTTCAGATTTAGGTAACCTTACCTTTTTTAACCTCTGGCAATTCATCACTTACCTTTGTGCCATTTCAAGCTAGTCATAGGACTTGCACTTCTTGAATTTTAATAAAAAACTGAAAAATTGGGGTGTTCTAAAACTTTTGACCGGTAGTATATATATATGTATGTGTGTGTGTGTGTGTGTACACAGTATATATATGTATCATATTCAAAGGATTTTACAAGCAGCTAAATTGGGAGTGATGCTCATTGTGGATTCATGTTCACTAGAACAAAACCTGGGAGCTCATGAACCTCTCTGTATTTGCGTCTGTTCATGTCGGCATTTTCCAGCTGCTGCTGTCTGTTGTGGATATTTTGGGCTGCCAAACAGGTCTCAGGTGAGGGGATAACGTCAGAGAGAAAAAGTGAAGGAGTCAGACAAGGGTGCACCTCTCACCCCACCCATTCATTAAAGGGTAAAGCCCCAACTGCTTTCCACATGCTGAGGTTAATACGCGCCAAATATTCCTCAGGCGGCCAGCCTTAGTATACACACACATAGACAAACAGCACACTCCTAACAAGGGACACAATTTGGTCAGCAATCTCTGAGAAGTCTATCTATCTATCTATCTATCTATTGGTGGAGGCAAATATGTAGTTCAATCAAACACAGTGAAATCAGCCTTGTTGACGCTATCAGAAGTGACTCTGAAATGTCATATTCAAAAAGAGATGAAATTTAAATCAACATCATGTGGCCATTTTTCTTCATTATTTTCACCAATCATCTTTTAAATCTCCATGTTGCAGTTTTCAGGCAATTGCAGTCTTTGGAATGTATCAATCAATATCAATCTAAGGGTTGATGATCATCAGTTTGATAAAGACTGGTAGTGATATGTTGAGAAAATTAAATTTGGCAGGTGCACAGTGTTTGCCTTTTAGTTTTTATTCTTACTTGCAACTAGTATTTTGAAAAATGTTTTATCTGTGGTAAATTTTCTTTTTTTGTTGAATCAACTTACAGTAACACACTAAAGTGAGATGTGGGCATTGCCTTCTGCACAATCTCTTTCAAAAGAAATCTGACAGGTAAGAAGGTATGTGCTGTATTTTGGATGATTGCAAGTTGTTGTTGTGTGCTGTGTTGTGTCTCACAATGCTCTTATTTGGGGCCAATCAGTTATCTAACTCACTTTTCCTTGCCAGTTTCCTGGCTAAGGGACCTCTGAATAGTAGACTCCCATGTGGTTTATGTCCCTGCACGAACAACCACCTTATGTCCAAAAAAAATTCAAACCATCCCTTTTAGGCATTGTTAGCAAATCAATCTATTTAACTCAAGGTGAAACTCTTAATTGAATACCAAGCCAGAATTAATAAATTAGTGTGCACAGATAATAAAATTTTATTGCAGGTTATATAAAGACTGACAGATTGCTTTTCCCTTTTTCAGTTATGACAGAAAAGTGTATAGTACCTCATTATTCCCAAATACATTTAATGGGGAATATACTGATGAGATGAATGTTTCTTTGTTGACTAATCTACAATGACACATCAGACACATAGTTGGTAATCAGTAAAAACTAGAACAAATGCAGCAGCTATGTGTAATTTATGACTTACTGTTGACATTGTGTTCTTTGCAGGGTTATATTTTATGAGTATGGGACTTTTTATTTTTATGCTGTAACCTTCATCAAATATTAAAGTCAGTCAAGCAATGCAAGGACTTGTAATTGCCCACTGTCTGTTTGACGACTGTTTGCAAATGTGTGTGTTTGTGTGCATTACATGGATGCTTACAGTGTTGGCGCTGCCATCAAAGCCTCAAGCCTCCATTCATTTGTGGCACAAGAATTTGTGCAGTCAGGCAGATCATCACCCCAAGGACTTGCATGGAAAAATAGCAGTTATTTATTCATTTAGCAATACAAGGGTATCAGCACTATCTTTAGACAGTAAATAACAGCACCACATTTGACTTCACACCAGTGACAAACCATAATTCAAGTTGTATGACATAGTCTGGCCATAATTCTTGATGCCTATTCATCATGAACTGCTTTGTGTATTGAATAAATTTGCAAAAGCAATTTATTAGTGGGCCCCAGAATGCAATTTTTGGGCTCCAGAAGTTGGGTAGTAATCAACAACAATACTGGTTTGGAATCTTACAGGTCGACTAGTTGATTTCAGCTCTAAATTTGCAATAATGTCTAACCGAGTTGCTTCATTTTACAGTTATGTGTGAAAACCTTCCATTTCTTTCCTAACTTCCAAGCCCTATAGTAGCTAAGCTTGCAGTTAATTTGCTTGGCATTGCCACATATCTCTGTCACCTTTGCTTATGACACTCCTATTTGTACAAGAATCGCTTCTGTTTCTTTGTGAGTAACTTTCTTAATATTATTTTTGCTGATCGTCATAAAGTCATGCTCACTAGTAGGGGTTACTGCTATTAATTGAGGGGAACAAAAATAAGTTTTTGGAGCACCAAATTATTCATGTTGTGTAATTAAAAGAATGAAAATGAATATCCTCAGCACCATATTAATCTTTTAAGTTTTGCTATGCTTCATCCACCTTTATACTGTAAATAAAGCAATGTTAGATTATTGTAGGTTAGATTTTCACCCTTCTATGTTTACATGTCCTCCCTGTGTTTGTGTGGGTTCTCTCCAGGTATTCCCACATACCAAAGACATGAAAGGGGGTTAGGTTAGTTTAAAGTTGATTGTGGTTGTGAATGTGCATGTTAATGTTTGTCTGTCTCTATGTTGGCCCTACAATGAAGTGGCAGTTTGTCTAGGGAACTCTCCGCCTCTCGGCCTATGATAGCTGGAATAGGTTTTAGCACTCCCATGACCCTGAACCGGATAAGCAGGTAAAATGATGGATGGATGGATGGCAGACAGATGGATGGTTTTCCTCCTTACGAAACATGTCTTGAGTTTTTCTTCAACACAGATAATAGAGAAAATGTGAATTTTTAATATAATTTCTTTAGAAATCCCAGTGAAATGTTGATGAAATGTTTGTGATGAAGTATCAACATCCCTCTCTTAAGGAAACATTGTCATACAAAACTGTAAATATGCCATTTCAATCAAATTATTATTATTACTATTACTACTACTACTACTACTACTACTACTAATAATAATAATAATAATAATAATAATTCACTGAATATTGCATTCTGAATATTTTCATTTTGAGTTAATTTTGAAGCCTTAGTTGCTTTCTATTAAGGATATTCAAAACTAGAATCACTGGAGCCCACTTTCCAACAATTACTGAACTTCTCTAGAAGTACATATACTTAAGAGGAAAAAAGGTGCCCTTTTATGTTGCATTATTGTTGAGCTACAGGGGATTTAATATGATACCCTTAGGTATCAAGGTAATTAAAGTTTAGTTAATCTTTGAAACTTCAGGGTTTTATATCAAGAGTGTGTGTGTGTGTGTGTGTACGTACACATGTGTGCATGCTTTGAAACCCTTCCAGCTCTAGTTGACATCTTCACACACACTAGAGTAATTTCTGACTTAACTTCCAAACCAAGGGCATTTTTCCCAGTGAATTGTTCACATCCCCCTCTCAATATTTCATCACTAACTTATGTTGCTTTGCAAGGTAAAGTGCTTTAAGGCTGATGTACTTTAAAATGTGTTTAAAATGCTATTAAAATGCGTATCAGTAACTGTGTATTATACAGCTCAATGTCTGCTCTTGCCTTATGCCAGAGAAGCTAAAATTTTAATCCCCACAAAACTGCGACTTCCTGCCTCCCTCTCCTTTGTTGACGTTTGGATCCGCCTGTGTGTTTGACAAATAGGATTGGCTACGTTTGTCACCATTAAAACTGTGAGCCTGTGTAAGAGCAGTAGTTAATGTATGCACTTGCACGCATGAATGCACAGACACAGAAACGAAAGTGTAAGTAATCACCCAGCACCCAGCATTGCATTAGGAAGCTCCGCACGTTATACTTAATTTTCCAAATAACAATAAGATTCATGCATGAAAAACAGAAACAAATTCTGCATGCATAGCATATTAAGCTTCTATAACAGCCTGTCAGAATGCTTCATTTTTGGACAGACTTTCCCCATATGCAGCGGACTGTGTGCCTTGTCTTTGTGGGGGTGGTGACGACTGAGGTTGGGTGAGTGACACTAACAAGACTGTAACAGGCCTGAGATACCCCTCATGTCAATGTGAGGGGCGAGAGGAGGTGAGTGGGACCTTTATGGGTCAATTACCCATGGACTTCTGGTATAGTAAGACACACAGCCTTAGTGGTGTGTTTGTGTATTCATTCTGAGTGCCTGACATATGCAAAAGGAAATTATGGTCTTCTTCTTTAGCTTCAGAGTTTCATTTGCAATCAATACACAGCACCTCTGCTGCTGTTTGACTTCAGAAGGTATGAATGTGTCTTTGTTCCATCCAAGACTGTAATTAATTTGAGAAACAGAAGTCAACAATGAATTATGTTTCTTTTCTTTGCCCTCTGAATGAAAACAGAATCCAGACACTGCCAATTCTGCCACCTACTTGGGATGAGACCACAGACAAATTCCTAGTGGAAGGAACATGAGGATATTATTTCATGGGCTGCTAGTTGAATTAATATCATTGTGATGCCACAATCCTGCTCTGTCTTCAGTAAAGAAAAGGACATTGTCTCATTTCTTCTTTCACGTGTCTCCCTCCCTTTTCAATGTTTTTCCACTCTTTATAGCAACTGGTTAGCCAAACTGTATTAGGCTGACTTGACAGGCAGAGTATTCTCATTTGCAGTGGTGATACAGCTCCCTTTGACATTTCCCCCTAGAAATGACTTCTTGGATGGTTTTGCTTCTCTCCAAGGGCCTTTTTCTTAGTCCATCCAGTTCATTGTGTGGAAGAGACCCTGAGGCAAGTGAGTCATTGTCTTTCTAACATCTTCAGTCCAATTTACTGCAGCCACATGTCACACTCTATTGCATGTCTCTTTGGTCACTGGCATGTGTGCACACACCCACACAGAATCATACACTCACACACTTACTGTACACATGCACTTTTAAATGCATATAATTACACACTGAAGTTTTCATGCACACACAACTATAGACTGAATCAGAAAAATAGGTACCATTTATTGACCGTTTCAGCACCCATGAATATGTGAAGATGAAAGCCTGGGGGGACTGCAACTGCAAAGCGGGCGCTCAAGGACCCTCTCTTTCTTAACAAAGAAGATATAGAAAAATAAGTGTCACTGTTAGTTTGCACACCACTGATATTGTTGTTCATATCAGTGAAAGACACAGGTGGACGGCTGCATGTTAATATTCTTATCTTCAAACCATGATACATTTTACATTTTTCATGCTTGAAATGTCATTGTATGTGACTGTGGATTTTTCTAACTACCAAATTCACATAGTAGATATTAAAACCCACAGAGTCTTGTTATCTTGCCACCATGTCATCCATGTTATCCGTGTTTTTCATCTCATTTCATTTTCATCAGTCACAGTGTGTCTAACTGATTGGGTGTGGGCTAGAACAGAATTCTAAGAAGCCAACTGTGTTTTAAGCATCGTGCTGGAGTGGATATTTTCAATATAATTATATGTATAATTATATATAATTTTCAATATAATTCATATAATTTATTTGTATAGCACTTTCAAAATCAAAATTTCAAGGAGCACAGAAACCAAAAAGGTGTCATAGAGTTGATATTAGTAGTGAAACCTTACAGAGGTGATTTACAGTAAATGATTTCTGTGTCTTACAAAAAGCACTGTTTATTTGTGAGGGGCATAACTCCTATAGAGTATGTACCTTAGCAAATTTCTGCTTCAATTGTCTCTGTATCACCATGTAACCAGGGAACATGGGGATTGCTGAAAAATAGTTAAGTGCTTGACAAACCATGCCAAATTGAGTTTTACCAAGTCCAACCATTAAATTGATTTTTAGTACCAACAGTGGATTTAGCTATACTAGTGGCATGGCTAACAGACAAAACTGGCAAGGATTAACCTTCATGCAATAAAAAAATCAGTGGAGAGCCATAATGTGTTTTCCTGTCTAGTGTGGGCGGGACTTATTTGCACTCTGTCAAGTTTCCTCAGGTAATGAGCGTGTCTATGTCTGAACTCATATTGGATTCTTTTACTTAATGTGCTTAATGAAATCACAGGAATAACCATCCCCACAAAACCAAGAGTATCCCACCAAGGGAAAAATCAATGATTAAAAAAAGACAATGATTTATTAGAGTTGCCATAACCAGTAAATTGACTACTATGTGCTGGAAAAATTAATTCCCACCTGTGGTTACTCAAAAAGCTAATGGATTTGCATCATATATACCAACTGAATAGATAATGAATAAGATGAAAAGTAAGCCTTGAGTTTTATTTCAAGTAAATATCTGTCATGTGTGAGTCAGACATGCTTATTATATACTTCCTTTCCATATCCTTAAATAGCATTTTTTTTTCAAGTATAGCAGAAACAGAACGGCTAGTACTACTTTTCTTTTGGACTATGGACTGTTTTATCTATATCTATCTATCTCTCTCTCTCTCTTTCTCTCTCTCTCTCTCTCTCTCTCTCTATATATATATATATCTATATCTATATCTAGATATAGATATAGATATAGATAGATATAGATATATATAAACTCT
>VUQH01081211.1:0-39078 GCA_015106775.1 Etroplus canarensis | reverse complement strand
ATTTTCCCTGGGAGTGACCAGGATGGACAGGATTAGGAATGAGTCCATCAGAGGGACAGCTCATGTTGAGAAGTTTGGAGACAAAGTCAGAGAGGCAAGGCTGAGATGGTTTGGACATGTCCACTATCCCTACAGGAGGGATAGTGGATATATTGGACAAAAGATGTTGAAGATGGAGCTGCCAGGCAGGAGGAGAAGAGGAAGACCACAGAGAAGATTCATGGATGTAGTGAAGGAGGACATGCAGAGGGTTGGTGTGAGGGAAGAGGATGCAAGGGATAGGGTGAGATGGAGGCAGATGATCCGCTGTGGCGACCCCTAACAGGAGCAGCCGAAAGAAGAAGAAGAAGAAGCTGGAGGAAAATGAATTGGTGCTCCCTGCATTTCTACTACATCGCTAAGATGGGGACAACTGAGGCTGATACAGCATTGCCACCTACATTTGTTGAACGTCAAGAGTACACCATCTGAGCACTTGTCTTATACTTTAGGTAACATTAGTTGTCTGTGTGAATGCCACTATGAACTCAAAATAGCAAGTGCAACTATGGAAGCATATAATTTAGGACACAGCAATGTCAACCATTTGCAGAGCAAAATCTTGCTACTGCCACACTAGTCATCGAATCAGGTGCACTTGTTCAACCATTGTTTAATGAAAACATCTAATCGCCAATCACATGGCAACAGTTCAGTTCATTTAGGCATGGTAAATGGACAAGTACTTACTGTACATAGCACTTTTCTACTCTAACTGAGCACTCAAAGCGCTGTTTACTACAGTACAAGCCTCATTCACACAGTGCTTTATTCTATGCCTTGAGCACATTTTAACTATCACGCGCACATTCACACTCAAATGGATGCACCAGGAGCAATTTGGGGTGTCTTGCTCAAGGATACTTCAGCATGTAGACTGGAGAGGTCAGGGATCGAACCGCCAACCTTTGTGTTGAAAAACGACCCACTCTACCACCTGAGCCACAGCCTCCCCATAAGCTGATGTAGGGGAGACAACCTGCTGAAATTAAAAGCAAGCATCAGAATGGGGAAGAACATGGCATAGTTGTTGATGCCAAGCCAACTGATTGGAGTACTTCAGAAACCGTTGCCAGACTGGGATTTTCCCTCTGAAACATCTCTGGGGTTTACAGTGAATAGTCCGGAAAAGAAAAATATACAGTGAGAGGCAGTTCTCTTGGCTAAAATGCCTTGTTAATGCCAAGAGTCAGAGGAGAATGGCCAAACTGCTTCATAGGGAGGCAAGAGTAACTCAATGCAACCACTCATTACAACCAAGGTATGCAGAAGAGCATCTCTGAACGCACAACACATCCAGCCTTGAAGCCAGATTGGTTCCAGTAGCAGCAGACCACACCAAGTGCCTCTCCTATCAGTTCGAACAAGAAACCGAGGCTATAATTTGCACAATCTCACCAAGATTGGAGAAAATGTTGCCTGGTTTGGTGAGTTTTGATTTCTGCTGTGACATTTTGATGGCTGGGTCAGAAATTGGCAAAAACAGCATTATCCGCCCTGCCTTGTATTAACTGTTCAGGATGGTGGTGGTGTAATAATGTGGGGAATATTTTCTTGGCACACTTTGAACCCCTTAGTACCAACTGAGCATCGTTTATACATTACAACCTGCCTGAGTATTGTTGCTGACCAGGTCCATCCTTTTATGACCACAGTGTGACCATCTTCTATTGGCTGCTTCCAGTAGGATAACATGCTATGTCATAAAGTGTAAATCACCTCAAACTGGTTTCTTGAACCAGTGAGTTTACTGTTCTCAAGTGGCCTTCACAGTCATCAAATCTCAATCCAGTAGAGCACTATTGAGATCTGGTGGAACTGGAGATTTACATCGTGGATGTGCAGCCGACAAATCTGCAGCAACTGGGCAATGTTAAAATGTGATAAGGACCAAACTCTCTGAGGGATGTTTCCAGCAGCCTTGTTGAATCTATGCCACAAGGAGTTAGGGCAGTTCTGAAGGCAAAAGTAGGCCCAACCCAGTATTCGCAAAGTGTATCTTATGAAGTGGCTGGCTCCTATTAGTTAATCCTCGGCGAAGTTGACTCATTCAGTTATGTGAAAAACAACTTTGCGACTGGAACAACTTCATCACAAAATGGTAAGATAGCTGCACCTGATTTTTACATTGCATTGCCATCTCTGCACACAGTACTTGTAGTCGCCCAAGTGGGTGTAGAGAGCTTAAATTCTGACCTTCAGATTGTGCTTGCGTGATCCCTGCAGACACATTACAGCCTTGAATTTCAGTATCCACAATGGGAAACCACTTAGCAAGAATCAAAGCACACAGGTTGCTAAGGTGGAACTTGAACCTGAGAGGAGTGAAATATTTCTGACGGTTCATGCTCAGTATTTTTAGACGTTAGCAGCACTCAGGTAGCACTCAGCTGGTGCAGGTGAAGATTCAGTTTGCAGTAAAACATCTGAGGTGCTATCTGTACCGATGTAAATGTTACACTGAGGTATGACCGCCATGTCTGGCTTATATCCCATGTTATATGCATCAAAGACTGTTGCTTGCTCTGCACCTTGCACTTTCTGCTCTTTGTAATAAAAAGGATTTATATGCTGCATAACAAGCACCCTGCCAAGAAAGGAAAAGACTCCTTGCACCCTTGAGAGAGCAGTAACTAACACTCACAGACACTAGCAGATCCCTACATTAAACATAACAATCAAACCACATTCTCAGTTGCATTGAGTTCAGCATCCTGAAACTGATTTGCGATCATGGTTGAAAGATTGCGCCTTGAATAAAGTGGTTTGTCATGTGTCAATGCTCAAACAGCTACCAACAAGGTAACAAATAGTTTGAGGGGAAATTCTGTGCATCACTATTAGCACAACACTTCCACTTGTCATTATGTAGCTTTGTAAAGAGGGAATCATACGCAGTGAGCTGTTGAAGGTATTTTCTCTGTATGCGAGACAGGTTTTCTAGATGCGCACAATGCAGCATATAAAGCAAAGCAATGATTACATTATCATTCACAAAAGCTTCATGGGTGATACAGAGTATGCATGCATTTGCAGTTTCCTGTCTCTCTCCAGAGAACAACGTATAAAAGCTTCTCAAGCAAAGCAACTTCAGCACTGCACAGAGAGAAAAGCCCATCCCTTCACACTGAAGCAGCTTTAAGACAAAGGATCCACTTTAGGTAACAAATACTTGGTTTAAACACACACACACACACACACAACACTGCCTGATTGTCAGCACCAAGTATTGGGACTTCATATTGGAGATAGCTCTCGTCATTGAAACACCTGACAATCGTGTAGCCACAAGCAGCAGCTTCATCAGCTAATTGGTAACTTCACAGTGGCCCATGGTTTCTCAAGGAACCATCACATAGTAGCACTTGGTCCTGTTGGCTTCTCATTATGATGCACTGGGAATTCCCTTCAGTGTCACTTTCTGACATGCAGGGCAGTCATACAGAGTTCAGCTGAAGTTCCTTAATGTTTGAAAACGATGCAACAAGCCCAAGGATGTGTAATCACAGCAAACAATGAAAATATTCTTGTTTTAAATTTAACATGTGTTCAACACTGTGAAATTGTGTATTTTCACCCAAACCCAGCTGTTTAAAAAAAACCTTTTAGTGCCTAAACGTTTGGACATTTGAGGTGTTTGTCATCTTGGATCATTAGGAAATGATGCTAAGAGAATACCACTCGGGTTCAAATATAACAATAAGAGCTTTTGACCACGTTACAAGCTGGGAGTGAAAATGTGACTTATTCAAGGTCCAAAGAGGTGGATTCAGTTAGTTAGTATCCCTTTTTTAACTTTAACCTAAGCTAGACTAACCAAATGCACTTGCATCATATCCACTCACCCGCAATTATATTAGTTACACCTGTTCAACTGCTTGTTAATGCAAATATCTCATCAGCCAAACACATGGCAGTAACTCAATGCATTTAGTCATGCAGACATGGTCAAAACAACCTGTTGAAATTCAAAAGAAAATTGCTGAGCTCCCAAACAACAGTCACACAACCACCAACGAGGAGTAGCTCTTTCAAATTGTTTTAAACCACTGGCCTTGACTTGTGGACTAAAGTATTGGGCCACACCTCTTAATTCTTGAATTTGGATTTTTCATTCAGTCTAAATGCCACTGGTGTTGTGAAAGAATGGTTCATTCATTGAATTCTGAAATAGGATGCCACCTTAGCAACAAGTCAGTTCATGAAGCATTAAACAAACTTTACAGTTGGCACACCGCAGTGGTTTATACATTCACCTTACAAGAAAAAGGTCCCCGGTTTGATTCCAGGTGGGGACACACCTCACCATGGAGAGGTGCGTCAGCAAGGGCATTCGGCATGAAACCTTTGCCAAACTACTACACGCTGGATTAATCCACTGTGGTAACCCCTTGGGGGAGAATACAAGGGAGCAGCCGAAGGTTCACAGTTGGCACAATGTCGTCAGCCATTGTGCCCTTAGTTCTACTGAAGGGAAATCTTAATGCTTCAGTCTATCAAGATATTTTGGACAACGCTTCAGACTTCGTGGGAACAATTTGGGGAAGGCTCTTTTCTGTTCCAACATGACTGTGCTCCAGTGCACAAATAAGGTCCACAAAGGCATGGTTAGATGAATTTGGTGTGGAAGAACTTGACTGGCCCACACAAAGCCCCGACGTCAACCCCATCCAACAACTTTGGGACTTTCATAGAACATCGTTGTCTGATCTCATAAACTGAATAAATGGGCTAAAATTCCCAGCTGTTATAGCTTCAAAGGGGTGACAAATGCCATATGTTATGGTATCCCAATACTTTTAGTCATATAGTATACCAATATGGCATGCCTAAAGACATGTAAAGTAGTTAGGTTAATTGGTGATACTAAATTGACTGTAGGTGTGAATGTGAGCGTGAATGGTTGTCTGTCTCTCTGCTTTGGCTCTGCGACAGACTGGCGACCCGTCCAGGGTGTACCCCACCCTTCACCCCATGACAGCTGGGACAGGCTCCAGCGCCCCCTATGACCCTGAAGATGAATGAATGATGAATATATCTACCATGCAGACCTCTAAAAGGGCCATGTAAGAACTACTGACATTACTTTTTTTTTTAACTATATGATGTGCTAGAACTTAATTCATGCAAGGTATGAGGCTATTTTTGATGCATATCTACAGTAAGTGTATTTAAATACCCTCTCACAAGGAACAAAAGGGAATGAAGTAAAAAACAATAATGAACCAGCTGAATTATGTAGCTGATCTCTGTAAAGTCAATTACAGTAGATGCAAATTAAAATAAATTAGACGTCCCCGCAACTTTAGAGCCAAGCCAGTCTGTCTGACTCCTTCCTCTGCTCAATAAAGGACAGGCACAAAGGTGAACGGAATGACCAGCAACACTTATTTTGTGTTGCAAACACCCACCACAGTAAAGAACAGACTCCTCTGTAGCAAGCCGGCTTGACAAGAGAGCGCAAAGGTAAACCTTCTTTCTAATAAAGCAGAGCAGAAAATAAACTGAATTTACATAACTGTCAGAGAGCAGCGTGTTTGATGATGCAGCCATGATCCAGTCTTTGCTGACGCAAACCGGTTATCTAAAGAAGAGAAAGCTCATATATGCACTATTAAATCTGCTTGTCTCCTTGTTGAAATGAAATACATTTTGACCTGCTTCCTGGAGAATAGACTCAGGTTGCTCCTTCTTCTTCTTGGCTGCTCTCTGAAGAAATGAATCTTGTCTGTTTTGTGCGTTCAGGCTTCATTTTATCTCTTGAATGATATCAGATTTACAGCAACACAAATAACACCCAGGGGAAATTAAGGGACGGCAGTGGCTATTGGGGTGAAATTGAATGTGTGCGAGATTATTCTGATCCGCTTCTTCTTGAAATGATAAGCGCCTTGAGTGGGGATCGCTGCCAATCAAAGCCACCCACTTCAAGGTGACGCGCTCCCATGTAATTGGTGGACAAAGAGGAGAGAGTTATGCGCGATTTCTGTCATGCTCACAAATGGACATCCTGTCTGGCGGCAGAGCTGCCTGCACACCACCAATTACCTGAGGCTGGGCATTGTCAGTGGGACTCCCAGTGATAAAACATGTGGGTTGGCCTCTGCTTGTAATGTTGCTGAGTTGCCATAATTGATCTCAGTGGGTTTGCCAGTGACAACTCAACAACACTTTTAATTAGGCAAGGGGAGACAAGTTTGACTCATGCCTCCAAAGAAGCTGTTTCAATCCAATTACTCTTCCATTTACTACTATGAAATTTTATCTGTGATGCAGAATAGTGACAAATTCCTTACGTAGACGCTCGCATGAGAAGTGGCAGCCTATGTGGCAGCGTTCCTCAGCGCATTGGTTCTGTGTGCTGCCTTGCATTTGTTGCTTCGTTTTGGAAAAATCAAACAAGCCCTCCAGGTCTCAGTGATTCCCAAAGAGCTGAGTGAATGGATGGAATGAAAATGAACAAATTTATAGAGAGAAGTTATTTATGTGTTGTTATGGGAGGCCACATAATGTTGAGGCACTTGATAAATCAAATTGAGTGCATGACAGGACTGAGACACCTGATAAAAGTCTCAGTGTGTGAACCTGCATCAGAAGGAGAAGAATGGACTGATTTCAGTCATTTTCCTGCTACTTTCTTGGCTCTACCAATAACAGTGCACATGCCTTACAGATGTCAGTTTATAAGTGACTCAGTCTGTGAGAAAAGTTGTATATTTGTCTTCTGTGGCTCTGCAGGAGCTCTGTGGCGATGTTTTCATTGTCTGAGTTTGGACCACGACTCTGCCTTTCTATTACAACAGTAAGCCTGAAAAGTTTGTGAATGTAGCTCCTCAGGGATTGGCATTCCCCAGGTATGAAGATCAAAAGACACTATTGGGTTGTAATACTGGGGAATGGAAGAAGCGTTGTAGCTTTACCCAATAAGAAATATGAGTAAAAAGTTGTTTAAACTCTCATAACTGACATAACTTGTCCACCTAATTCTCTGGGCTTCAAATATTGCTGTTTTGTTCAAACTGCTGTCATCTCAATAACATATATGAGGCGTCCTTTGGCGAGGTTATCATTGAAGGCTGCTGCCCCCAAATTCAGCAACAAATTTTTTGTAAAACAGACACTGACAACGTAAAAGATGGACATAGCTGGAAATTATAAAGTAAAGGACTTTGGTCCCACTAACAGTACAGACGGTTTTGGTTAATGTTTGCACAATGCTTCCCCCTCTTCAGAATATAAATAGTTCCCCTTGGTGCCCCATCACCACCAAAGACATTATACTTGAGTACTGTTAATCTTACAGTACCTAAAACCATTGGATCAGAGCATGGATAGAACCAGTAGAAATTTAAGTTGGTATATTTACTGAAAGAAGAAGAAGAAGAAGATATTTACTAAAATACATTTTTAATGTACTTATAAGTATTTCAACATTATGCAACTTTTTGATTATTTTGGAGGCAAATATTCTACTCTGTACTCTGTAGTTACTCATTATTCTGTGGAAAAATTGCATTTTTAAGACACTTAAGTGGGATGACTACTACTACTTGAGTAAAAGTTCTAAAAACATTTATCCAACCCAAATTGTGTTCAAGCATTTCTCTTAATAAATCTGTAATTGGACACTGTGCTGCACATTGGCTTGAAAACTGTGCCCAATGCTTTCTACGCTGATTTTCTACAGATTTTATTTATGATCAAAAATTCTAATTTCGTTCCTGGTACCCCCAGTTTTTAACCAGTTCTCGAGTGCTTCTTTGGTTTTTATTTCAGATAAGAATGTTCTGATTTCCCATGAGCCCCTTTTGACTGATTGTCGGACCCCCACCCCCCACCCAGTGGTCAATTGCACTGTGGTTATTAACCAGGTGCCAAGCTTAATGTTAATTTGTCTCCTAAAACACTTACTGTCTGCAGTGGTTGCATAGAATAAAGTTTGCAAGCAAAAGGTCCCTGGTTCAATTCCAGGTGGGGACACAGGCCACTCTCATCACGGAGGGTTGTGTCAGCAAGGGCATCCAGCATAAAACCTCTGCAAAATTACCAGTGTGGATTAATCCGCTGTGGTGACCCCTTGGGGAAAATGCAAGGGAGCAGCTGAAGGTATTTAGTGTTAATATAAAATATAACATTAGTACATCAGCAATTACTGGTTACTGCCTGAGCTTGTCAATCCATGCTGGTGTCATCCATGCTGTAGTAAACACTCTTGCTTTGACTTTGCAACACAGTAATCACATCACTAGATGGTGGAACGCACAAGTTGGCCATTTATACTCAACATAAACACCACAACAAGGCTCTTGCTCATTCATTATCTCTCACTGCTGCTGTTGCTAGTTCTACCACATACATTGTGATATTGTAACATTGCAAAATCACTGAGCTAACAATAAAAAATACTTCTTTTTAGAACCAAATTCAATTCATTCACTTTTTCAATAAAAAATCGTTTACCCTTCCCGGACCAAAGTCAGGTTTTCCTTATGTTACTTGTCTTTACCATGAAAAATCTACTAGTTCTACAGTTTGCTCTCATATTCAGAGGGAAAGTCAAGCTGTCTAACCTAAATCTCTGCAGTGTGATGAGGAAACCTCTAGGACACAAATACAAACGAAGAATACTTTTCAGGGAAGTGAGAGACATCTTGTGTCCAACATATTTCCATATTTATAGATTTCAGCTTTTTGAATGAGAGACAATAATAAGAAAGCAATGTCAGCTAGTCAGCATTATTCTAAACAGACTATTTTGTATTCATCTTAAAATATTGGCGAAAATAGTGTTTGCTTGCTGGTCCGCACTGTGGCATCCTTTAACACAATAAAGGGTCAAACAAAAGTAGCAAACCTGCAGGGTTTCTACATATAAAAACAAATAAGGATGCTCACTACTACATATTAATGACTGAGGTGCCAGTTTCCTCCTTGTCTTGTGTCACCTTACTGATACAATACCTTCGGGAAGTATTGGAACAGCAAGGCCAGTTAATTTATTTTTGCTGTGCATTGAAGACATTTGTACGTGAGGTCAAAGGATAAATATGAGGAAAAAAAGGTCAGAGTTTCTGCTTTTATCCCCTGGTAGTTACATCTACATATGTTAAACAACATAGAACATAACACATTTTGTATCAAATCGCCCAGTTTTTTAAGTGAGCAAATGGATTGGAAAAAGATGAGTGAGAGGTGTTCTTGTTACCCAGGTGTGTCACATAAAACTAATTGTTTAATCATTTATATCAGAATCTGAATCAGAATACTTTATTAATCTCAGGGGGAAATTACTTAAATGGCCCTGCGCATCTAGTCTCTGTTTAATCTTTGGCTTTGACCTGTATAGATTGCGTTCGGAGTTAAGCAGCGTGGACCAACATGAAGATCAGAGAATTGTTGGTTCCCGTCCATCGTTTGCCACTTTTCCAGGGGTCTGGGACGAGGAGGCAGCAGTTTGAGCAGAGAAGCACAGACTTTCCTCTCGCCAGCCACCTCCTGCAGCTCTTCAGTTCTTCGGTGGGGGAAACAAGGGGATTACGTGGTGTTACATAGTCTCTCCAGCGTGTCTGGGGTCTGCCTCGGGGTCTCTTCCCAGAGGGACATGCCCTAAACACCTTAAGTGGGAGGTGTCCAGGAGGCATCCTAATCAGATGCCCGAACAACCTCAACTGGCTCCTTTCAATGTGGAGGAGCAGCAGCTCTACTCTGAGCCTCTCCCAGATGACTGAGTTCCTTACCTTATCTCTAAGGGTGAGCCCAGCAACCCTGCAGAGAAAGCTCATTTCGGGTGCTTGTATTCGTGATCTCATTCTTTTGGCCGTTACCCAAAGTTCGCAACCAAAGGTGAGGGTAGGAATGTAGATCGACTGGTAAATCACCGTGACAGACCAGTACAATGTCCATCACTGCAGACGCTACCCTGATCCGTCTGTCAATCTCCCGCTCCATTCTCCCTTTACTTGTGAGTAAGACCCTGAGATACTTGAAATCCTCCACTTGGAGAAGGACCTCATCCCCAACACGAAGAGGTCAATCCACCCTTTTCCGGCTGAGTACCATGGACTCAGACTAGGAAGTACTGATTCTCAACCTGGCTGCTGCACACTCAGTAACAAGTCGTCCCAGTAAGGCCTATGTCTGTATGGAAAAAAATGCCATTTTGATGAAGAAAAGGGGGAAAAAGCCACCAGAGGAATTTCAAAAACATTGGGCATAGCCAGTGCTAAAATTTGCAATGTCCTGAAAAAGAGGGAAGCCATCGGTGTACTGAGCAACAAGTTCTGAACCAGTCGTACAAGGAAAACAACGACAACTGATGACAGACAAAAGGTGAGAGCAGTAAATAAAAACCCCATAAGGGCAGTTTATAACATCATCAACAACCTACAAAGGGCGGGGATGGACATATCGCTGTTCACAGCAGACTTGGAGAACAACAGTATAAATGCTGCTGATGAAAACCACTCCTTAGGAATAAAAATCAGAAAGGCAGATTGGAGTTTCCGAAAAAGTACAAAAATGAGTGACAACAGTTCTTGAACAAAGTTTTATGGACTGATGAGACCAAGATTAACCACTACCAAAGTATGGTGAAAGAAACAATCTGTTCATGATCTTAAACATACAAGCTCATCTGTGAAGTATGGTGGAGGTTGGCTTGCATGGCTGCTTCTGGAAGAGCCCAATCATTTCTATTGCTTATGTACCTCTTGATAGTAGCAGCAGAATGAATGTAGATCTCTGCAGAAACATATTGTCTGCCAGTTTAGAGGGAAATGCATCCAAATTAATTGGGAGGAAATTTATTATGCAGCATGACAGTGATCCAAAACACACTGCCACCTCAACAAAAGGACCTCATCAGGAGAAAACAGGAGGTTTGGGAGTGGCCAAGTCAGTCACTGGATCTTAAGCCAAATGAACATGCGTTTCACCTCCTGAAGAGAAGATCCTGCACAAAACAGACAACAACTAAAAGATAAGAGAAGTAAAAGCCTGGAAAGACAAACAATTAAGAAACAAGAAGTCTGTGGGTTGTAGGCTTGATGCGATTATTGCAACCAAGGGATATGCAACCAAATATTAAACATTTTTAACTATAATTTTGTTGAAATAATTATGTTCCCATCCTTTGGCTCACCTGAAAAACTGTGCGGTTTGATGCAAAATGTGTTGTTGTTTAACATATACAAATAGCAGGGAATAAAAGCTGAGACTCTGATCTCTCTTCACAAGTTCATCTTTTGATCTCACACACAAATGTCTTCTGCACTCAGCAGAAACTAATTGAGTGGCCTTAATGTTCCAGTACGTTTGGAGGGGACTGTACACATCAATGAGACACGTTTCCAGAAGGTGTTTCTATTACACCTGAAAGACGGACACTCAAGGAGCAAGATCAAACCAGATGCTGCTTTTGTTTCTGTGGCCTCACCTGTTGTTCCTTCTGTTGGCGTGGACATCTGCCAGACACTCACGACAAGCACCATTAGAAGTAGAGCCCCTT
This sequence comes from Etroplus canarensis, assembly GCA_015106775.1. Classification (NCBI taxonomy): domain Eukaryota; kingdom Metazoa; phylum Chordata; class Actinopteri; order Cichliformes; family Cichlidae; genus Etroplus; species Etroplus canarensis. The sequence goes on along the minus strand of VUQH01081211.1, from coordinate 27,533 downwards.
TGCTTCCGATCTGCGTGTATCGCTCACTCATCCTTGAAAAAGAGGCGAGAAGAGAGGATGTTACCACAGGTGCATCTTTTGTTACAGCAGTAGATTCAACTGATTTTGAGGTTAAACCAGGGAAAAGAAATTAATTTCACATACATTTAACAGACACAAGCATCTCTTAACATCTCCTCCTTGCTTCAGCTAATGTGTTGGATTTGAAGCTTTCGATGCAGAAAACAGGAAGAGGGTGTTCCAGTAACTTAGCTGTACCATGTCTTAGCTTGTCTAAGTGCATATTTGCTCTTATAAAGCAGGGACAGAGGCTATTATCCTCCTCCTTGCTTCTCAAAACAAGCTACAGCTGTGGATGCACCCTAGATCACCATTTCCAAATTCTCTTTCTTCCCTTGCAACTCTTTCCCGCTCTTACAGCACAAATGAACAGAAGGTGAGGACTCTCTGCTGCCCCAAAAGGCCTCAGTAAGCCTCTCGGCTCTACAGAAGAGTGGAGAGCAGGTCACAGTGGCTATTCCATCCCTCTGCAGCGCCTTTTTCTCTATACTCCCTTTCCCTAATGAAGTGTGATGGAGCCGAGGCCACACTGCATGAACCATCTGGCACAGTGTGTTATCACTGACAGACAATGCTCAAATTTCAAACAGGGATGTGGGAGTGGTACAGTAATTACTGGAAGAGGCATAGTATCGTATGGCGGGAGGGTACAAAGTTACAAGCTGCGCATATGCCTTATTTACCACCTCCCACCTCTTATCTGGCAGCCGCATTGACATATAGATTGGCTAATCCTCATTGGGGATCTCAGATTATTTGTGTAATTAAGTTTATTTTTGCAAAGCAAACATGACCTTTTAGCAAGGTTTTGTTATACCGCTCAGTGTCACACAGGAATTAGAATTGAGTGCTGTGTTGCTCTGGCAATAACGCACAGACAGGACTCACATTTTTAATTTGCCCTTTAAAGTTATAAATAGATGTGTGTCATCAGGACATGTGGGCAATGACAACATGAAGACAAGGGGGACTCTCAATTCTGACTTATACCTGTAATTGTCTTTTCCTTTATTTCGATTTATTTACTAGACTGGCCTGTGCCTTTGAGGCTCAAAATTCACTCTTGGATGTCTTTAATGTCTCCATTCACTAAAATTCCACTTAAAGTTCACGAGTAATACTTCATCATATTTGTTACTGGCTTTACAAAAAGGCTAAATATTTTGGGAGATATTAATGGCAAGTTTATCCATCACTGTGACAGAGAGACTCCATGTGGTCACAGAGCACTTACAAAGTCATTTAAAGTACCGTGGTTTGATTTTGTAACTTAATACGAATATCAAATAAGCCAATCCAATGACAGCAACTCAACACATTTAGGCATGAAGATATTGTTGAGACAACCTGCTTAAGTTCAAATCAGCAAATGAAAAAGGAAGGTGATTTAAGTGACCTTGAATGTGACATGGTTGTTGGTGCCAAACAGGCTGGTCTGACTATTACAGAAATTGCTGCTCTACTGAGATTTTCCCACGCAACCATCTCTAAGGACGAAAGGTCCAAAGGATAGAAAGTATACAGTGAGTGGCAGTTCTCGTGGTAAAAATGCCTTTTTGATGCCAGAAGACAAAGGAGAATGGCCAGACTGCTTTAAGCCAACAGGAAGGCTAGAATAACTCAAACAACCACTCATTACAACCACTCATTACAGCCAAGTTATGCAGAAGAGTATCTCTGAACAAACAACACATCCAGCCTTGAAGCAGATGGGTGATAGCAGTGGAAGTCCACACCAGATGCCATTCCTGTCAGCTACGAACAGGAAATTGAGGCTACAAATCATGCAAGCTCAATAAAATTGGACAATAGATTAGAAAAATGTTGCCTGGTCTGATGAGTCTAGATTTCTCCTGCAACTTTGGTGGAAACTACATGTAAATATGGATCTATCTTGTCTAGTATCAACAGTTCAGGCTTGTAGTCATGTAATGATGTGGGGGATAATTTCTTGGCACACTTTGGGCCCCCTGGAACCAGCTGAGCATTGTTTAAACTCCACAGTCTACTTGAATATTGTTGCTGAACATGTCCATCTCTTTATGATCACAGTGCGCCCATCTTCTGATGATGGCACACAATGTCACGAAGCTCAAATCATTTCAAACTGGTTTCTTGAACATGAGTGTCATGACAGTGGTTATGTTTGTATTCTTATGTTTTGCCTGTTCATGCGCCATCTTTTTTTCCATTTGTTTTTAGTTACACTGAGGTCGATGTTCAGTTTTATTCCAGGGTGCTTTTGGTGTTAGACTCTGTTTAGGTTTTAGTTTCTGAGTTTTGGTTTTGGCTCCTGCCTCCCTTGTGTTTTCCGTGTGTGTTCTTGAGTTACTCTTTGCTTAGTTTGAGTCTTCGTGCACTTCCTCTCATATTTTGGTTTCTGCCGTGTCCTGTACATTGTGTTTACTTCCTGTCACCCCTGATTTCTCGATAGTTGACAGTTATACTCCTCCTGTTTCTCTTTACTCGTTATCGTTATCTTCATTTCATTGTCATGTTGTCAGCTGCCTGTGTTTCCTGCCCTCTTTCAGTATTTCATGGACTTTAAATAAAGATTGCTTTGGGTTCTCCTCGCCGTACCTCCTGCGGTCCTGCATTTGGGTCTCAAACGCTCCAGACACAGTGAGATCATGCCAGCCAGTGAGTTCACTGCACTCAAATGGCCTTCACAGTCACCAGATCTCAATCTAACAGAGCACCTTTGGGATGCACAACTGACAAATCTGCAGCAACAGTGTGTTGCTATCATGTCAATATGGAAAAATCTCTGAGGCGTGTTTCCAGCACGTTGTTGAAACATTGCCATGTAGAATTATTTCTGAATTCGAAAGTGGGTCCAATCTGGTACTAGCCAGGTGTAACTAATGAAGTGGCCATACATCATGGTCATCTGTGAGTTTTACAGATTTTAAACAGAGCCAAGTTACTTGCTTTCCCCACATTTATGCTAAGCTAAGTACAAACTAACTCTTGAGAAAGGAAAAGGACTAAGAGGAGAGGAAGAAGAAGAACAGAATGATGGCAATAACTGCATAAATCTTAAAATTATTGACTTGCTAACTGTATTCTGAGAGACCTGAAACATAGGAGCAAACACAGAGATGTGACAGAGCCAACCTAAACGCAAGCAGTGGACACAATAAAACATCATCATTCCATAACTTTTAATTTCCAAATCCTCCAACTAAACAATCGTACCAGTCACTTATTCCTACAATTTGAAACAACCCATATACACTACCAGTCAACAGTTTGGACACACTCTCTTTTAATGGTTTTCCATTATTTTCATGACTATTTATATTGTAGATTCTCACTGAAGCCATCAAAACTATGAATGAACACATATGGAATTATGCAGTGAAGAAAAAAGTGTGAAATAACTCAAAATATGTTTTATATTTTAGATTCTTCAAAATAGCAGCCCTTTGCTTTGATTACTGCTTTGCACACTCTTGGCATTCTCTTGATGAGCTTCATGAGATAGTGACCTGAAATGGTCTTCACTTCACAGGTGTGTCTTGTCAGGGTTCATTTGTGGAATTTCTTGCTTTAATGGGGTTGGGACCATCCTTTTAACAAACTTAAATACGTACTAGAAAGCTTCTAGGCTACCAGGGTGCCAAATTTCCTCCATGTCTAGCATAACTACAGGTCATAATAATGGTACTGTTTTCTGTGGCGGACCCTCGCTCTATGTAATAACGTGTTGAATTTTCTTTTACTTGGATTGTCATTTTCTCATCCTGCCTTGCTTCCATTAGCCCTTCTTTGTTTCCCAGGACACTTGCTGTACATGCCAGAAATATCTGAGGTCATTAAGCCACTTATCCACAAGAGGAAGGGTAATGGAACTCAAACAACTAAATGGACTCACGGTGATTCGTTTTAGTTTCATAGTGGATTTTCTTCCATCACCAGTATGACCTATGGCTGTGGCATTTAACAGGGTATTCAGTGTAGCTGGAGAGTCATCATGTGGAAGGAAATTCACTGAAATTTTGAGTGTGATAGCCATGAAGTACAGAAATTCATGTATTTCCTCAAATGGGCTTCAATGGAGGTGCTTATATCAGAACTGCGTGTGCCTATGTTCACCTTCATGAGGACATGTTTATAGTTACCGGTCAGCCAAAGAATTGGAGGCTGTGTTGAAATGGTGGCCAGCTGACGTTGCTGTGAAATTCATAGCAATAAGTGTGTGTGTGTGTGTGTGTGTGTGTGTGTGTGTGTGTGAAAAAAGGGTCATTGTTGATGGAGTGCTGGGCAGAACGTTACAGCATCATTTGTTGGATGCTGTTGAAGGGTGCTATTCCATAAATGACTTCTCATTGTCCCTGAATGTGCTGTGTTGTCACCGGTGCAGCAGTATGCTCAGCAGAGCAAGTCGCTGAAGATTCGCTACAGTTTGAAGCAAGTTTATGTCTTGACCTTGACTTGGAAGTCTTTTGCATCTTTGGAGATGTACAGAATGCTATCTTTATCTGTGATATAACACAGTTGGATCCAGCCTGTATTCTTAGAGGTATTTTAAGAGAGGCGTGGTGCGGTCAAAGAATCCTGAATAAAAATCTTTAGAATTCCAGAAAAGCTGCCCCTAAAGAACCAATCACCGATCTGGGAGACATAGGGCCCATTGTGGAGTTGCCCTGAGATATGCATACAGTAGAGATTCACAACAATTCAAACTGTGTTACTGGAAGGGGGGCATAGCTACTCATTATCATAGTAAAGATGTGGGTAAGTATACTTATGGTTTTCTTGGCTCACTCCATAGCATGGCATTTGTAAAGTACTCTTGTGAAATAAAACGGTGACATTGTTCACTATGGATGGATAACTTTATGCAACTTTGTACATGTGTAGTAGAAGTACAGCTCATGGGGAAACTTTTCAACAAAAAATTTGTGAAAATTAGTCTTAAATCAGATCTGAATGGTTATTCTATTAATGCAGTATTTGTACCCATTCAGTATTGAAGCATCAAGCCTAGCAAACACAGACAAAACCCTGATCTCACCTCCTGGGTCAAAACTGGCTGCGGTACAATGGCAAAAATTAAACCATAGACAGATAGATGTTGATGGTGTTTCCACATAGAATAGAATTCAGGTCAGACTGTCTCTTGCAGAGTAGAAAATGTAGATCAGATTATTGTATTGAAAGAATTAAATGCATCTTTGTTGGAGTTCATGAGTTTGAACTGCTCATGAGGCAAAGTTTTTCCTTTTTCTATTGAATATTTTGTTTATTTGGCTTTATTCTAATTAATAAAAAGAAAGTAAAAAAACGATTCTTGAACATAAACTCTCTTGCTCAAAAGTCTAGCAATGACGTTGAGGCAACGTTCTGCAACTACATGGACGGACCATGCAAAGGCGACGACTATTCAAGGTTGGAATGTTTGCTGGGAAGTTATGGCTCTAGTCATTTATTTAGCCCAAAACTTACAAACAAGTGCCAAAATAAATACCTAACGGCACAACCACGATGACCACCCAGCAGTCAGAATTGCTTCTAGAAAGACTTTCGTATTCTGTTCGGAGTTCATCTTTCCCTAACTCTTCTGCACCTTTCAAAATTGTTACATTATGATTTATGTGATTAAATTCGATTGATGTAATAGTTTTTACCTGACATATTTAAGGTTAGGGAAGCTTATTTCAAGGTCAAATGAACACCTACAGAAAAAAAGAATCCAGTATACCCAAAGTCCAAGCTGCACAAGGAAAAAATCTGTTGGCAACAGATTAAACGTTGATTTATAACCACAAACCTGGTCAGCTACCACCTGGGGCAGCTGTGGCTCAGTAGGTAGAGCAGGTCAGCAACAGGATTAAGAGTTTTCAATCCCTGGCTCCTCCAGTCTACGTGCCAAAGTGTCCTTGGGCAACACGCTGAACCCCAAATGACTCCCAATGCATTCATGTGTGTTTGTGTGATTGTTGGAAAATATATGAATGTGACTTGTAATAATAAGCTTTAAGTTCTTAATTAGAGTAGAAAAGCACTGGATCACTACTGACTGTTGCCCTTGATGGATCTACTGAAACTTTAAACGTTTTTTGTTATTTGGCTTTGTTTTCTACAGACCACAATCTAATTGTTTGGCTTTAGCCTTACAGCCCTCACAAAACTCATTGCTAGATGTAGCAGGCAGCTGTTTTCAGTGACAAAGATCTGATAAGGCAAAGCTGTTTTCAAACAAGCAACCCTACACTTTTGTCGACATTAACCGACAGAGCTGCATGCCAAAATGCAAATCTCTGACTCACAAAAAAGGTCTTTAACCTGCCAGCTCCCTAGTTCAAAGTCTGTGTGATGTTCGAATGAGTCCATGTGAGAATAGCACTGGTTACTGTCCCGTGAATTCACAGCAGGAGAGTGAGCTGCCTCCTGCACACACTCTCCAGGCTGCATCCTCACTAACACCAAATGGAGTATTTTCAGCAGTGAAAATACATCAAGTGTGGACCATCTCCTGTATGAGAGAGCGGACACATTTGGACAATATCCTGAAGTGATACACAAGCTAAGGAAGCAGCTGAAGACCAAACCAAAGCCACAAAAGTAAATGATAATTTAGCTTGATGTCAGCTGGATATATAATTAAGTAATTATTTGTCAACGCAATAATGACATCATACTGTGGTTATACAGTCAGCGACCACTTCATTAGGTAGGTCCAACTGCTCGTTAGCACTGAAGTTAAAACTGACAATCAGAATGGGAAAAAGGTGATTTATGTGACTTTGAATGTGGTATGGTTGATGGTGCCAGACTTGCTGGTCTGAATATTTCAGAAACTGCTGTTCTATTGGGATTTAATCTACACGTCCATCTCAAGGGTTTAGAGTTTTCTAAAAAAGAAAATATCCAATGTTAGGCAGTTTTCTGAACAGTGATGTCAGAGGAGAATGGTAATACTGCTTAAAGCTCATAGCAAGGCAACAATAACTCAAATAACTGATTGTTACAACCAAGATATGCAGAAGAGCATCTCTAAATGTACAACAAATTAAACATTGATACAGATGGGCTACGGCAGCAGCAGACCGCACTAGGTGCCTCTCCTGTCAGCTAAGAACAGGAAACTGAGGCTACAGTTCACTCAGGCTCACCAAAATTAGACAATTAAAGATTGGGAAAATGTCGTCTGGTCTGGTGAGTTTCAGTTTTGGTTATAACAATTGGATGGGTAAGAGGGTAAGAATTTGGTGTCATCACAATGAAAGCATGGATCCATCCTGCCTTGTATGAACGGTTCAGTTTGGAGGTGGCGCAATGGTGCGAAGGGTATTTTCTTAGAACACTTTGGGCCACTTAGTGCAGACTGAGCATTGTTTGTACATCATAGTCTACCTGAACAGCAATGCTGAGCATGTCTATCCTTTTATGACCACAGTGTATACATCTTCTGTAACAGGCATCATGGATGTGCATCCTACAAATCTGCAGCAACCGCGGGATGCTATAATGTCAATATAGACCAAAATCTCTGTAAAATGTTTTCAGCACCTTGTAGAATCTATGCCATGAAGAACTAAGGTAGTTCTTAAGGCAAATCCAGTATGAGCAAAGTGTACAGAATCTAATGAAGCAGCCAGTGAGTAAATGTTAGTGTCGTACCTATCTAGCTAAATGTAATGACTTTCTTGTCTAGGTGTACATCTAGAATTTAGAATGCAGAATTTAAATACAAATTTGACCACTAGATGACACTGTTTTAATGTACTGATAAATAGTTATTTTATTACTGTTGCCATCGGTTAAACATAAACCAGTTTAAAAAAAAGAAGTTTTTTTAAGAGAATAACAGAAAATTTAATTGCAGAAATCCTTATTTACCCATTCAGCTGATATCTGTCCACGTACAACCAACTAATTTCTGTGGACTTCGTCATCACTTGTGGTATGTTCAGTGTAACTCACCTTTCTCTGGCTGGAATAAACTCTCTCTTCATGTTGGAAGTGAGGAACTCTGGTGCATTTTCTACAGTCTTTTTCTGTCTCACCCAGTGTGTTTGCACAGAGGTACAGTGCAGGTACTTACACCTACTGTATGTATTTAGTCTGCACTGGACAATTAGTGTCATAGCGAAGGGATAGTGCTACATTAATAAAGTGCAACATTCCCCCCATTACGCAACTGAGAGTGGTTTCTATCTTGGACTCCGTTCTCGTGATGAGTCCATTTCCAGGTGCTTCAGGCACTGTTTGGTACGATTCACTGTTCTGCCTCATCTCACTCTCCATCGGCATTTCCTCCTCTTCGTCCGATGGACTTGAGGCACACGTGACACTACAGTGACCTGCTACACCATCTTGTGGTACAGACTGGAATTACACAAAAGGCTGGATGGGACTATGATCCCAAATTAAATACTTCCAAACCACTTTTAATGACCAAATACAACGATGTTTTGAACACAGCATCATAGCAGCTGTCTTTCTGCAATTTGTTGATACCATTACTTATTTCTGGAAGGCCATGGAAGACCATGAACTATTTTACTTTTGCAAGGGTTTAAGTGAATACATGCATGATTCAAACAAATAACTTACCCTAATTTTTTTTTTTTACTTTGAGATTCATATTCTTTAAACTGAGCTAGGGTGAGTATGTTCTGACATCTCTGCACTCTAACACGCTTTAAAGAAAAAAGAGAGAGAAGCGTGTTTCCCGAAATATGAAATGATTTGCTCACACCGTAGTTTCTCCCTTTAATATTCCCTTGAATTTCATCTGGCTAAAACAATAAAGAATAATAAAGATAATTCTCTTAGCAACAATTGCCCTCAAGTTTTATTCCTTCATTTATACACCTAGTTCAACAAGTTTAGCTTTTATTGGCGCTCAGGAAATTATATATCGCATCTTGTAATAAAGATTCAAATGTGTGTTTTGAGAGAAAACAAACTCAAACCAGAACTTGGATATCATGCATAGAGGTTGGAAAGTTTCATTATCTTTAAAGCCTGACAATATTTTCTGTAGAATGCATGTGTCTTTTGCCACAGAACAACCCTGCAGGGAAACATGTAATTTATGCAGAGAGATAACATGAGCTGAAGTTAGAAAAACAATCAAATACTAATAAACTTCAATGAAATGTGTAATTATGCTCATATTGTACAGAGCATGTATCCACAGTATATTGTGCACTACACTTGAGGACACTTTAAAAATGCAAATGAATACCTTTTTTTGAGGGATAATGTATATCACTTTCAGTAGTGCCACCTCACCTGTTTATCCCAGTAGTGGGTTTTTAAACCTTCCACATTCTGTCGTTCCACTCCCTTCACAACAAGCCAGCTTTAAAAAGGCTCCTCATGAGACTCGACCTTGGTGACAAACAGTCATTTCTCACAAACAGCAAAGTCCCACCTGAAGTCATGCTGTTAACTTTATTTCTCTGATCTATTGTGCCATCCATGTCCCTGAACTGCACACACCTCAGTACACCAAGTTCACATAAATTATGAACAAATTCAACTGAATTTCACTGTAATGTTTTCTGTTATTAATGCTAATGCATTCATTTTACGTAGCCATTTTTTTTTTTATAGCGTACAGGTGCATTGTCAGAAATTTGATTATATTCTTGGGCAGCACCTGTTTTCACTGAAGGTTTTTTAACAGTTTGAAAGGGGAAAAAATGAAGGGAAAAGTTTTGACAGGGCGAGTTCAGCGCTGCCCAGGGTCTACTTCCAGTTTATTGCTGTCGGTAGAGAAATAATAACATTCGGTGTACGGTTGCCTAGAGACACAGCGAACAAACCCAAAACTTGACACTCTGCCCAATCATTTTTTGTCCTTGCACGGACAGTGAGACTAAGCAACACATTAAATAGCTCAGGTTATGCTCCCTTCTGCTCCTGCCAGCCATAATGGGACTCTATCTTCTTACCATTAGCATCTTACCCAACATTTTAACAGAAATGTGGCTGCAATTCAACCTTTTATACTGTAAACTGTTGTTAGCATTTCAAATAAGAAAAATTCACAAAATCAAAAGAAATATATATTTTCAATACAGAGGCTCCTCTGATACTGCCTGATACAATGCCTATAAAAAGTACTCACCCCCTTCGATGATTCACCCTTTGATTGCTTTAATAAATTAAATCATAGTTAATATAATTTGGCTTTTTGACAAAAAATTGCAAATAAGGCTTCTTTCATGTCAAAGTGAAAACAGACTTTTACAAACAAATGTCCATTAATTAAAAATATGCAAAATCTAAAAATATATAATGCAAAATAAATATAAATATTTGCAAAATAGTCACCTCCTTTAGGTCAATATTTATGCTTCACAGTGGAGATGGTGTGTTTGTGGTGATGTGCAGTGTTTGGTGTTCGCCAAACATAGCGTCTAGTCTGATGGACAAAAAGCTCAGTTTTGTCTCATCAGACCAAAGAACCTTCTTCCAGGTGACCGTGGAGTCTCCCACATGCCTTTGGATAAATTCCAGGCGTGATTTCACATGAGCTTTTTTCTACAGTGGTTTTCTCCTTTGCCGCTCTCCCATACAGCTTCAACTGGTGAAGAACCCAGGGAACAGTTGTTGTATGTACAGTCTCTCCCATTTGAGCCACTGAAGCTTTTAACTCATTCAGAGTGGTCATAGGTGTCTTGGTGACCTCTCTCATCATTCTTCTTCTGGCCCGGTCAGTTTGTGAGCTCTAGGCAGATTTAGACAAGTGCCATACTCCTTCCATTTCTTAATGATGGATTTGAATGAACTCCATGGGAAGTTCAATGAGATGGAAATCTTTATGTAGCATCTCCTGACTTATACTTTTCAGTGATCTTTTCTCTGAGTTGCTTGGAGTGTTCATTTGTCCTCATGTTGCAATTGACGCAGAAGTACTGATGAACCAGAGCCTGGACCTGCCAGATACAGATGTTTTTATGCTGCAATCACTTGACACACATCAACTGCACTCAGGTGATCTCTATTTCACTAACTGTGATGGACCTCAGTTGAATTAGGTCAGACCCTTTAAAGCGCGTGAATATTTAAGCAAACATTAATTTTACCTTATATTTTTTAATTAATTGACATCAGTTTGTAAAACTTGACATGAAACGAGCTCTTTTTTTGCAAAAAGCCAAATTATATTGACCATGACTTTATTTATTAAGACAGTAAAAGAGTGAATCATCCAAGGGGGTGAATACTTTTTATAGGCATTGTATTCTATTTTGGGGAAAATGTATAAATGAAGAAAGTTAGGTTTGTTTGATCAAAGATACATCTCATAGTTACATGACAACGAATACTGTAGTAATTGCACTAGCGGAAAAGAGCACTGTGAGTTTCAGTGCAGCAAAACAGCAGTATTTGTAACCAGAATCAAAACACATTGAAATACCTACAACTGGTAAGTAATCAGTTTGCCTAGGTTAGCGTTTGCAATGGTAACACGGCCTGTTTCAGGGACCTGCATGGTTACAAGCTGGTCCAACAGAGAGCTTTATAGACAGTCATTGACATGCTGTAGCTGTCACCAGGGGCTAGTATCAAAAATGTGGAACAAGTGGTCTGTGTTTTGGGTTTGCCCTGTTTTCAGTCCTTTAATTAAGCCCCTGCTGTGGAGAAGAACTTCTTCATAGTGAAGTGAAACCAGGGAGGTTTTCGCCTCTTCGTGGTGAATTCTGATGTTGATCCATTCCTGTTCAAACCCCACTTTTCAGTGAAGCACCATTTTAACATATGCAAAGTATGCATTGTTTGGCCAGGTACCGGGCTAATGAAGCCAACACAGAAGTGGCCCAAATGTTTAAATGTTCGCATTTACAGCATTAAAAAAGCATATATAAAGGCTGGTACAGAAACAGTTTGGGCCTCTATGGATAGCATCCCCTTTCATCACAACTTGATTGTTTTTTGTAACTTAGCTAGTTTGTGGCATGGTCACATTGATTGCCTGGCGTCCTGACACAGGTGGCTGTTGTTGTTAGCTGTCTGCTAGGTCTCACCTCTGTAACTGGAGTCATAGAACAGGACCTCGCCACCATATTTGTGCTATTGTTACCTTTTGTAGCATTTAAAGCATTGTCTGACGGATATTATAGAGTGGCAGAGAAAAATGTGAAGGTGGTGCAGGACATGTATGAGGACAGTGGTGAGGTGTGCGGTAGGAATGACAGATGGGTTCAAGGTGGAGGTGAGATTACATTTTGGATCAGCTCCGAGCCCCTTCTTGTTTGCAGAGGTGGACAAACTGACAGATGAGGTCAGGCAGGAGTCTCTGTGGACTATGATGTTTGCAGACGACATTGTGATCTGTAGTGAGTAGGTAGAAGAGAGCCTGGGTAGGTGGAGGTATGGACTGGAAAGAAGGGGAATGAAACTCAGTGGAAGCAAGATGGAATATATACTGTATGTGTGAATGAGAGTGAGGCAAGGAGTAGAGATAGTGAAGGAGGAAAGTTTAAATACCTGGGGTCGATCATCCAAAACAATGGAAAGACCACAGGAGAGGTAAAAAAAGAGAGCACAGGCAGGGTAGAGCAAGTGCAGAGCAAGTGCAGAGCAAGTGCAAACAGCAAAAAGAGTGAAGGGGAAAGTTTACAAGACAGTAGCGAGGCCTCCTGTGAGGTGTGATTTGTAGACGGTGGCACTGACAAAAAGACAGGTGGTAGAGGCCGCGGAGTTGAAGATGTTGAGATTTTCGCTGGGAAAGACCAGGATGGATGGACAGGATTAGAAATGAATAGCCAGCAGGGATATGCAGGCAACAACTTGAAGCCCTATAGCCAGTAAGGGGCCACTGAGGACTGTTCAACTTTAAACTACAGCAATGGGTAGTGCCAGGTAGAGGGGCCACCTGTGAATTTTTGCCTAGGACCCCGATTCTAGAATCGCCACTGTGCACATATCCAAACCATCTCTACCTTGCCTGTCTAACTTTGTCTCCAAACTGCTCAACCTGAGCTCAGCAGTGATTCTAGCAAGTCTGATGGGGCCCTAGGTAAAAATTTACAGGGGCCACCTTCAACAAGCATTCATCATTATTTTTTAAATAATCTGACAGTGTTAATACTGTAGTGGAAGTGGAGTCAGGTGGGGCCCCCTTATGGATATCAGGTCTAACCTACTGTCATTAAAAACTTTGCATATTGCCACTGCTGCAGTGCAGCGGCCTCACTGGCTTGGGGTCCCAAGAAGAGATAGCGGGTATATTAGACAAAGGATGTTGAAGATGGAGTTGCCAGGCAAGAGGACAAGAGGAAGACCTCAGAAGGATGTAGTGAAGGAGGGCATGATGAGGTTTGGAAGAGATAGGGTGCGATGGAAGCAGATGATCTGCTGTGGCAACTCCTAGTGGGAGCAGGTGAGAGAACAAGAAGGAAATCTGACTGATATTATGGCTTGCTGTATGATAAGAAGACTAAGCTTCAGGTTTGAGTGAAATTTTAGTATTTCTTTAGTCTGTTATTTGTGTGTCTGTCCACTGTACCCTTGTGGTATGTGTATAACCAAGCTCAGTATTGGCTGATAAGTTGGCACTCCACCCTATCATGCATGAAAGGTAACTTATGGCAGCCAAAATGCTAATCTTGAATGTTCAGGTTGGAGAAAGTGGGTGGCATAATGTGGCTACGTCCACAATCTATACTGTCTATGGATGCAAGCATGTCTGCGTAGGTTGCACATCCAACATCCTTCACCCTACATAGCCAAATACCAACACAAATGGACACAAACGTGGTCCCATATTACATCAGCGAGTTTTTCTGAAGCTTAAGCTCTTGAAATGTATTTCAATCAGGACCTTGATGACATTTCACTCTGAAATAGTAATTTCCATTCTAAAATAGCCTTACCTTTTACACAGTTACACCACAAAAAGCTTAATAAGCTGACTTTCTTTCTCTAACATAATTAACCAACAGACGTTTTTACACCGATTTTTCAATAGCTGGGATACACTTGGCTGCTGGCACATTTGATGTCTCTAAATCCCGTGTTTGTATGCACAGGCAGGGGAGAGCTTAACTGCTTCTCCAACAAGAACAGTTTCAATATATTCAACATCTCCAACGTTTCTAACATCAGTGTGGAGGGTGGAAAAAAGCCGGTATAATCTTATGCAGTCACGGTTAAGAACAGTGTTAAAAAGGAAAAACAAAGCCCACTGTTAAGCGTATTTAATTTGTCAGAACGACTCTTCGGTGAATCAAGGACTCCTAGTAGATTATGACCTATTTTTTCCCATTGTTGTCCCATTTGTGTCACTTATTTTCTACTTTGATGGGCTTGCACAAAGCCACAATACTTTCCATTATCGAGTGAAGGACTCTATCGACCTTGGCCTATTAATAGCAAATGTTTTTTACAAAGGAGGGGAAAAAATGGTGAATTAATTCTTCACCTGATCTATGCAGTCTGAGGGAGACTGTATGTGGAGAGCTAAATCATTCTACAGCATGTTAACCATGTGTGAATAGTTTTGAAAAGCACTAAGAAGGTAATAAGGAAAGTCATACAAAAGAGACAAAAACTGATTAGCCTTTTAGGTAATAAATTAATCAGAGTTGCAAATCTATTATTTTCCACTGTGTAAAAGGCAACATAAAGTCAATGTCAGTCAATTATAAAGCTCCAGCATTTTTATGTAAAATTAAAGTATCAACAGCTGTCTTCTAAATGTTTTCCATGGATAAGAATCTAATTTAATGAGGTCTTTGACCACTTTTTGAGTTAATGCCAGAACTTGTGCTGACCACAACTATATAAAAAGTAATTCACAAGCTGAAAAACATGAGCTGTAACATCTGTGAGATAAATACTTAAAAGTTAAGGCTTTACTGTTTTGGTCCGAGTCTTGTGCTGGGAAAGTAAAGAAAAGAGATAAAAATCAATATTATAGAGCTGACATATTTTGGAATTCATGAAGGCCCGACAAGACATGTCTATGATTTTTAAGTATATATATTTACACACACACACGCATATACACAGACACTGTGTGGACAAAAGTATTGGGCCAGACCTTTTATCAGGTGTTTCATTCAGTCCCATTGTTATGGGTGTACAAAATCAAGCACCTAGCTATGTAGTCTGCCTTAACAAGTATTTGTGAATGAATGGGTCATTCTAAAGAGCTCACTGAATTCCAGTGTGTTTTGCTGTGACAGGATGTCACCATCGCAACAACTCAAGTTGTAAAATTTCCTCCCTCGTAGATATTTCACTATCATTTGTAAGTAGTATCTTCGCCAAGTGGAAACATTTAGGAACAAAAGCAACTCAGCCCCCCAAGTGATGCCAAGTGTCAGATGTAGTAGTGGAACGCACTGGACTCTGTAAAGACTGGTGGAGGAGGGATAATCCTATGGGCTCGTTTTCCTGGGATTGGCCTGAACCCCTTAATTCCAGAGAAGGGAAATGCTTCAGCTTACCAACACATCTGGACTGTTCCACGCTTCGAACTTTGTTTGGTGAAGGTCCTTTTCTGTTCCAGCATGACTGTGTCCCAGTGCACAAATAAGGTCCATAATGGCATGGTCGGATGAGTTTGGTGTGCAAGAACTTGACTGGCCCACACAGAGCCCTGGCCTCCACCCTATCAAAAATCTTTGAAGTGAACTAGAATGGGGATTGCAAGCCAGGCCCTTTCATTCAATGTTAATGTCTGACCTCACAAATGCTCTTCTGGATGAAAGATGAGAAAGTAAATTTAAAAAAGAAAATTTAGTTGACTGAATTAAACATTAAATCTAGCATTTTGAAAATGTTGAAAATGCACTGAAATGATATTGTGTGCTTACAAAGCAAATTAGTAGTAATATTGTTCTTTATCAATGTAGTCAAATTTGTCGACCCAGCCAGCATGAAGAGGCAGTTGTGGATCTGTTTATTGAACCTATATGTGACATGAAGTGTTTGTATTTTAATATCCCTTCTGAACACCTTCAATCTTGCCCCTTAAAAAATACCAACCACATTATATTTAAACACTGAAAAATACTGAAAAATGGAACAGAAATAAGAAAGCCCACTCTGGAAACTGAACTGAAAATAAAAAGGAAAATGAATGAAGAGTCTGTACAAAGACTGACCACTGCACTACATCATGTTAATATAGCTTCTGTGGTGGTTTAAAAGAAAAATTATAGAATGGTTTTGATTGTATAAGATCATACCTTTGGGATTTCTACATGCCGTGGTATACCTTAACACTGCTATTAAATCTGCCAGGGAAGGTCAAATATCTAATAAAGTAACACATTTACAAGTGTAGTACGAATTTGTCTCATTTTCTAGTACTATAGAAAATTCTCGAATTTTTCCAACACTTTAAGGCTCATAAGTCTGATGTATTTTTACATAAATATCTTTCCTTCAAGCTGCTTTAACAGTAAAGAAGTGTTTTCCTTACTTTCATGTCAATAATCAATTTAAAAGTGAGAGATTCAATTTTCAGTTTTGCTCAGTTATAAGATGTACAAGGCAAGTGTGTAATCCACAGTATCACAGAGATTGCAGGCCGGGCAGAGGGAATGTTAGTAAACCATAAAAAGCTGGACTTCCCGTCGCTCTTTCTGCAGCTGGATTTGATACAGGGATTACCCTCTCCCTTCCTCCCCCATTCCCTTCCCTTCCATCTCTATCTCAGTCTTTACTTGGACCGTGACAGAGACTGTCACCTCGGACGGCTGCAGGGAGCCGATTGCTTCGTCGCAGAACAAACATCGCTCATTCGCCAAAACACAGATGTTCCCTTCTGACAGTTGAGGAGGGTAGCTCTCAACCCTGTCAAGCCAAACAAGGGAGTTTGCCCACTCTTTGTCACGCACTCTGTGAAGCATCCGCCACAAATCCTGCTCAGTTCACATCATAAACAAGACGAGACAGCTGTCACAGTTGTGTTGGAAGTTGATACATGAACTTAGGACTATAAAAGGAGCCCTGCTTTAGCACATTGTCCCAATGATTTGCTAATCAAATCATTATCCACCAGCCTCGAGCGGAGAACAAGCTATTGCGCTGTGTGATTCACAATCCACATTCTGTCATGGGAAGACTGTAAGTGGCTCGCATTACTCCTCAGGCCTTCATGCGCTCTTCTGATTATTTCTGGATGACTGTTTATATCAAATCCGGGAGCTAATCCATATCAGAATCCAAGGAGCCGAGAAGGAGCTCTGAAATATCCACATGCAATGAAGATAAATATGTCTTTGTTCTTCTGTTGAGTCTTTCTCACCAAGTTTTCTAAATCGGTTCAGTTCACCAATCAAACTTTGTGTATTTTTTTTTTTCTGTGTTGCCTTTAATTGCTGTGTCTCGATCTTTGAGCTAGTGGTTTTTCTTGCTTTGCCAATTCTGATTTTGTAAGATCTACTCTGGATTTCAGCAAATACAGATGAATCAAACCCATCCTCTTCCGATCGGAACTGCAAGGAGCGACACCACGCAGCTTTCTTCTGCTCACTCTGATGACAAAATGCAATCTCTTGTGTCCCATTTAAGGGGGGAGTCTTGATTTCAAATTTCACAAAAGAAGACAAGAAGGCAGAGCAAATATCAGCATTGTTACCCGACACTGACGCTGAGTGCCCTTTCAGAGAGTTAACCACCAGAACGACCTTCCGTAACGACACGTTGATGCTATCTGAGAGGCCGCGCTCATCAAAACCGCAACAGCCAAATGGTCTCAACCTTAGTTTTCCTTTGATCAAAGTGTCTATGCATCACCGTCTCTTGATCCAGTGTGCTATTTCAGTCTGTCCCTCCCTCAAATATTGCCAGGTAGCACCAGCAAGTAGCAGAATTCACACAGATCACTGTGTACTTTTCTAAAACCAGTCTCCTCTCTTCAATTTTTATAGGTAAGATCTCATTACATCACCATCTATTGTAGATGAGTCTTTATGAAATAGCAATGAGCTCAGCCTAAACATTTTAGTAAATGTAAGCAGCAAAAATTTGTTTGCAGCACACTGGGAAACGTATAACATGTGTTAAACAGCAGTGGTAGGTTATGTGAGTACTGCAAAAACTGTACATAACCTTGAGATTCTTATGCACCTTACTTCAACATTTAATCTATTAGTTATTTTACATCTTTAATTAATTTGTACTGCAGCCTGTTTGTCTGATTATTGCATTTTATATTTGAAATATAAAAGCAAACATACTGGATTTTAGCATACAGATGATTTAGATTAAGTAGTAAAATATGGACCAAGAGCAGCAGTGAACTCCTGTTTATACAGTTATAAAATATTACACAATTATTAAAAATGTAATATTCTGTATGGCATAGGGTTTTTAGTGTTTCAGTACTTTGAACAGGGCTACATTTTGCTGAAGGCACAGCTTGAAATGTATTCACTTTCTTGCCAGAGTATATATACCTAGAGGTACAGTATATGGGCAATAGTATTGGACCACAGCTTTCAAACATTGAATTATGAGGTGTTAACATTTGTGAAAGAATGCATGGTTCTAAGGAGCTCACTGTGTGGCACTGTAATAGGATGCCACTGTTGCAACAAGTCAGTTTTTTTAAATGTCTTCCCTCATAGATTTGCATCATAAACTATAAATGGTATTTAGGAACCACAGCAACTCAGCCACAAAGTGGGAGACCACCCGAGCTTACAGGCACTTCATACCTACTGTAACAGTCGACAACGCCCTGCTGACTCATTAACTGCAGAGTTCCAAATCTATCCTGTCATTGACATCAGCACAAAAACTGTCTGGCGGGAGCTTCATGGCATGGGTTTTCATGGCTCTGCAGATGCATCACCAAGCGCAATGCCAAGCATTAAAAAGATTGGTGTAAAAAAAATCCCCACTTGACCCTGGGAGCAGTGGAAATGTCTTCTGTAGAGTTATGAATCTTGCTTCTCTATCTGACAGTCTGGGTTAGGAAAACGCCAGGAGAATATTACCTGTCTTATTTAGGCTGACTGCAAAGTTTGGAGGAGGGATGATACTAAAATGGCATGGTTGATTGAGTTTGGTGTGGAAGAACTGGCCCGCACAGAGCCCTGACCTCAACTCCACTGAACAGACCCAGGACCTCTCATCCAGCATCAGTGTCTGACCTCACAAATGCTTATCTGGATGAATGGGCAAAAATTCGCACAGACACACTCCAAAATCTTGTAGAAAGCCTTTCATGAAGAGTGGAAGCTGTTTTAGCTGCAAAAGGCAGACCAACTCTACAATAATGTGTAAATGGAAAGTCATAATAGCTCTTGTTGGTCTAATGTGTCAGTGGCCATATATTTTTGTCCATTCAGTGTATATGTCACTCTAGCCAGCAGATGGATGGGTCAGCATCAACCCTCAGACAGGAAAAATGAAGGAAAAGCTTAACTAATATGTACCTTTGGATTTAAGTAATTAGCATATATATCTTTCTATTTAATTCATACAAAAAAATATTAAACATAGTCTTACAGAAGTTTATATGACCCTCCATAAGACAATAGATAAAGGCCCATATAACTCTCAAAAACATTATTTTTTATATTTGCTTGTACAGATTGAATAAACAAGATACTATGTACATCCTAAATGAATGTTTGAGGTCCTGGCAGGCAGATTTTACTACTTTTTGTGTAATTTTGCTTGTATTCAAATAATTTTAAAAAGCTTGATAACTTACACTAATTATTCATTTTTCTATCGTTTCTTTCCCAGTTCAACAGCAATATCGTCTTGCCAATAATAGACAGATGCTGCTGTCATTGCAGATTTAGCAGCTGTGTGTGTGTGTGTGTGTGTGTGTGTGTGTAAGTTTTCCTGCCTAAACCTGAAAGAGTAAAATACCAGCCCCTACAAAATAGTTAAGTAAGAGAATGAAATCAAATTGTCAGAAATACACACAGGCCTACAGTGGATCAAATAACCAAACAACACTTTTCTTATTAGTATCACATTGTGGTGCCATTGTGTCCTCCCGGCCACAAAGTGCCCCCTGTAACTGGAAGGACACGGGTTTGATCCCTGTGACAGCCTGGTGTCCTTTTGCGAGATGCCAAATCCCTCTGTCAGTGTGGATGAGCGTGTCAGCTCAATGACTGCAGAACAACATGGAGGATAATAAATAAATGATGGGTGAAAAATTATATTTATCCCTGACTGGCAGTCAGGTGTGTGGGAGTCAGCAGGAAGCTCTCGGTCTGATTTAATTTCAGTTTTCTGGGCCATAATTTCATGCTATTGCAGTTTCTAATGCGTCAGGATGTTTGATTTGATTAAATTCAATTGGCTGCATTGTCTTTCTGCTGTCTCGCTAACACCTCAAAGAAAATGATTACTACTACACAGCATTCTTGCCAAATGGTATTGTTCCTATAGGGATGAAAAGAGGGGATAACAGGACATGGCAACATGGGTTTGAGCCTTTACGCTGTCCCTCGGCACCACTCTCACTTTACTTGATAAACCAGAGCTGAACCGCAGGCTTTGATTTAACATCTATCAGAATATTAAATAACATTTTCTTTTGCGGTTGATAATGGTTACACAGTTAGATTTTTCAGTTATTTTAAGGTATGCTGTTTATTAAATGGTTGAAAGAGACTGCAAATATAAAGGTAAGTGGCATGAATGAAAAATATTTTATTTAATTTTTTTATATTTGTGCATTTATTTAATCATTAACACATACACACTCCTCACCCCAACGTACTACTGATAAGCAATTGATTAACATTTAAAAATGCTATATGCTGTTGGAAAACTATTATTTGCTCATTTAATTTCTACAGAATGCTTAATACTTTATATATGAAGATATATTTTAGACTATTTCATCTATGTTACTGTTATGTATTTATATACTTGTCTCCAGTTCTGGTTGCCCCAAATTATTAGTATACCATGCATATTACTTAATGTATATAGCTGGTTATAAAAACATAGTAATAAACCCTTTATTATATTAGATTTTATTAGTTCTAGAGAGTGTGTCCCCATAGTGTAGTCACTTACACATGCACCTTAGAGGCAAAAAGTCCCTGGTTCCACATGTGGACACAATTTGTGTCATGAAGGGCATCCAGTATAAAACCTCTCCCAAGCGGATTACTGTGACCCCTTGGGGAGTATACAAGGGAGCAGCCGAAGGTACATTATATTATAAGAGGTTAAAGTGCAACTATTAATAATTTTATGAGACATACCAACAAACTCCTTTTATATACTTACTCAAGAGTGAGCTAGAAATGCATGTAAAATTCCATAAATACAGTTACATTGTTACAACCTAGAAGTGTCACGTTCTACGTCCTGAAAACATGGTTTAAATCTGGATATAGGTGATTATTACTTTAGGACATTTAACTTACAAACCCCCTTTATAGAAAAGTTCGATTTTTTTTCAAAATGCAATAAAATAAATAAAATCTGCCATATGTTAATTTAAATAAGTCTTTATTTAACTGAAAAATATACTAAATATACACAAATCTAGAATTTGATGGTTGTAACATTTAAAAATAAAGTTGGGACAGATGCATGTTTACCATTGTTTTACATCACTTTCCCTTTTAATAACACTTTTTATTGTTTTGGATCTGAGGGTACTAATTGTTGCAGTTTTGCAATTGGAAATCTTGTCTATTCTTGCTTGATATTTCACTTAATATGCTCAGCAGTCTGTTGTCACAACTGACCATACATTTTCAACAGGAGATAGATCTGGACTGGCAGCATGCCAGTCACGCACACACTCTGCCTATGCTGTTGTAGCCCATACAGAATATGGTGTGGCATTGTCCTACTGAAATAAGCATGGACATCATGGGAAGAGACACCTCGCACCTCAGAGTCTATAGTACTTCCACAATAATGCGGCTCAGCCATGCTGTGAGTACCAATGGCCACTCACACCATCACACATGCTGGCTTTGCACCTTTCACTGATAACAATCTGGGTGATCATTTTTATCTTTGGCATGGAAAACTCGATGTCCACTTTTTTCTGAAAATGAGCAGAAATACGGACTTGTGACTACAGCACACATTTCCAAAGTCTTTCAGTCCATCTGAGAAGAGCTCAGGCCCAGAGAACTCAGTGGAGCTTCTTCACAAAGTTGATGTATGGCTTCCTTCTTTGTGTAATACGCTTTAAAGTTTCATTTCTGGAGTCAGCGACAGACTTAAGTGACAATGATTTTTCAAAGTACTTCTGAGTGTAGATGACTATTTGTCACAGTGGCATGACGGATTCTTGGACAGTGTTGCCTGAGGGCTTGAAGATCGCATTCGTTCAGCTATGGTTTCTGACTTTTCCCTTTTTTTGGCACAAATGGGCGAACCAAGACCCATCAATGCTTGCAAAGCCTGAGACTTTGTTAGATGCTACTTTTAACCCCAATCATGATACCCCCAGCTGCTCCCAGGTAACCTGCTCAATGTGGGGTCTTCCAAACTGGTGTTAGTAGAATATTCTGTGCACTTTCCAGCCGAAGGTACATTTACAAAGGTTTATGTGAATAAACAAATCACAGATTATTACTTTTATTGCATTTTGGAAAATATACCATGGTCAAAACTGACTGATGGTAGTAAGTAGCAGCAGTCAGATCACCCTGCAATAATAGTCAGATGAAACTTACAAATGTTCTTATGTGATTAAAAAATAGATGATGCTTTCATGTAAGACTACTATTTTTGTTATTATTATTATTATTATTATTATTATTCCTCTAATACAATATCCTTTGCTTGGCTGATTATGTGTCAGTGTGAGGAGTTTCATCCTTTTTTCTCTTTTAATCAAAATGAACATTTGTAACAACAGATAACAACCTTCTGGGATTACTTTTGTTTCGAAGCCGCTTTACATTGTGTTTCCGTATGCACAAACACCTGAAACACAATCACATTACAGCTAAATCATGACTGCGCTGTGGAGGGACCGATCGCTGCCTCTGCGGCATAACTGCTATTCATTTCAAATTCACAGCGGGGCCGACTTCTCACACAGGAGAATAGGAATGCATTATACTTTGAGGTAGCCCACCATTTATCATCATTATTAACCAAACAGCCAGCGCCTGAGCCATGCACCTGTACAGATAGTTTCTCTCCCTCTGCTGCTCCCTAACCTTCATCCCTGACAAGTTAAAGCACCTACAGGAGCTTCTGGCAAGTTTCCTTCTTCTGTGAAATAATAATGGGGTTGCCAGTTAAGAGTCGAAATTGATATAATTGGTTTTAAATCCTTGCTTTTGCTGAGCAGGATTTATGCTCAGATTCAACATGGAGGAAAATAGAAATTATATAAACACTTAGCAACAGAGCCACAGAGAGCAGAGTGCCAATCAAAACACTGTGATATTCACACACACAGCTGTCAAGGCTCTAGCCGCCTCGCTCTTTGTGAAGCTAAATAGGCTAATAAAGTGAACAGACATGATCAAGCAGAGAATTTGTGCCCGAATTCAGATGAGAGCCACACAGCCGTGAAGATTACAGCAGACGACAAGGTGATATGTGAAAAGGAGAGATTCGTGAGAAGTTTTGTAGCTGTGTTTAAGAGCAAAAAGAGTTTTTTTTTTTTCTCTACCCCTTCCCTTCTCGACTCCGTCTCACTTGTAACTATAAATGCCTTCTTTGGTGACAGCCTGAGCGCGCTCTGCCTTGGTGCACTTCCTTCAGTGTGTGTGATCGGAAACCCAAAAATTCCCACCTCGGATTAGTTGCAGCCAATAAGCGTGGGGGAAACATGAATAGAGCTGGCTCTCGCACGCTTTGATGAGAAGAAAAGGTGAGGAGTGAGGTGTCGGAGCACAGGGGAAATCTATTTTTAGGTGTCTAATAAAACTTCTCAGTGTCACGCCGACAACAGCAGAGAAGTTGACAGGCGATTATGATTCTCTTTAATTAGCTCCCATGCTCGGGTATATCTGTTAGCCAATTATCGTCGCTCAACACCACATTTGATCCCTGCTGCCCAGGCATTATATCAAAGAGCTAAAGAAATACAGACTGAATGTATGATATTTTGCATTCCTGTGCTTGCCTTTCCATGGCGAGGCTCATGACAAAGTGGCGGAGGTTCCATCTTCACCCACTGAATCGCCGGAGTTAATGAATAGAGGGGGACCTCACAAAATATGAACTAAAGGTCTTCACATGCTATCCCTGTCAATATATATGCATACATCTTTGAGTGGCCAGTAAGACTAGAATAACACACATACAGTATAAATACCAGTCCATTTAAAATTTACATCAATACATGATATCTACCCATACCAACTGGGGAAAATGTCACCAGTGTAACATCCAGATATTTGCAGCAGCGGAGGAGTTGGAGCAAATGTTTCACTTATCTAAAACATTAGCAGTGAAGACCATCTTTCTATAGCACCACATTGCACCTCTGCTTGACAGTCTTGCAGGGAGAAATCCATCGGAGAAGAAGCAGACAAGCCAATTCATACACCTGCAGCAGCAGAATAAAACCAGCATGCACTGCAGTAACATGACAAGCAAAGTTCTGATAATGACTATTTAGAAATCTCTCGCTATCACAAAGCCGCAGCAGATTCCAACAAAATTGCATAACTTCTCTGAAGAGCGCAATATAGGTTGTCACTTAGGCATAAGGCTTTATGTCAAGCATCCTGGGTAGAACCTAGTAACATCCATCCATCTGTTCATTTTCTGACACCCATCTGTGACCCAGATAAGAGGCAGAAAATGGATGAATGGTCTCAAAGCAGAAACTCCAAGACCTTCGTCTGCCACAGCCACTTCCTCCATCTCTACTAGGGAGACGCCAAAGCATTCCCATGCCAGCCGAGAGGTGTAATCTCTCCAGTGTTTCCTGGGTCTTCTTTGGGGCCTCCTTCCACTGGGACATGCCTGGAACACATCACCTAAGAGTCATCCAGGAGGCATCCTTGTCAGATGCCTACAATCAAAACTGACTCCTTTTGATATTGAGGAAAGTGGCTCTGCTCCGAGTGCCTGCTCTCCATGAACTGCTGCCTTACAGTGGTGGAGGGGTTGGCATGCCCGCATGATCCCAGGAGATATGTTGTTGGGGGCAATTTGCCACTGGTATATTAGTCCTGGGTGAGGGGCCGGACTAGGATCAGTTTAGAAAACCCCTGATTTTCCTACCTAAAAAAACAGGGTTTCTGGGGCCCCGCCCTGGAGCCAGCCCAGGGGTGGGGGGTACTCAAGAAGAGCTACATGGGCCCACCGCCCTGTGTGCATATCACATGCAGGAGGTGCTGACTAGAGGAGGGACATGGAACATCATTTATATACAGTATTAATCTATAATTTATAGGGCGCCTGAGGCTCAGGAAGTAGAGTGCGTCATCTTCTAGCCAGAAGGTTGGTGGTTTGATCTCTGGCTGCTCCAATCTATATGCCGAAGCACTCTTGGGCAAAACAGTGGACCCCTAGTTTTTCCCAGTGCATCCATCAGAGCGTGAAAATGTGCATGATAGTTAAATGTGCTTAAAGGCATAGACTAAAGTGCTGTATGAAAGTATGGGTGAATGAAGCTTGTAGCAAAAAGTGCTTTGAGTGCTCAGTTAGAGTAGAAAAGTGCCATATAAGCACCCGTCCATTTACCGTTCATCAGCACACATTTGATTGACATGCGGTCACATTAGTGGGTAAGACTGCACAAGATTATGACTGCATGTCTTTAGTGCTTCTCCGTGAAATGCTTGGCTCACTAAAAGCCTAATTGTTTTAGTTAATCATATCTAATTTGCAGTGCAATTAAGACGTTCATCACAACGCTATTGCCAATCCCGAAGATGGATCACTTCCCTTTGTGTGAGGGGCAGGGGCAGCTGCAGCATACACACACTCACACACAGACACACTGCACTTCCACGCAAATGTTGTGTGCATACACAGTAAGCAGTGTGTGGCCTCTTCCACCATCTAATACGTAGTTATTATCTTATCTGTTGAACTGAAGCAATGAGCAGTGCGTTTTCATCCGCCAAAAAATCCGCATTATAAGGCTAGAAGGGCGGCAGCATGATAAAATACTCCAGTTTTTTGGGTTTTTTTTACTTTTTTCTCCCCAAACGGTCGCTACAGGCAATTATTCCCCACTGGTAATTTGGCAGTAGTTTTACACCGGATGCCCTTCCTGACGCATTCCACTGTGGCGAGAGGTGTCCCCACCTAGGATTTTCATCATTGATTAATCTTACTGGCCTGTCAGAACAAGTTTCTTCACATATTTTGTTTTATCCAGCCAACATATTTTTAGTTTGCCATCACACAAAAGAAAGGAAACTGCTTTCTTCTGCTTCTGCACAATGAAAACCGTCTTGTCTAAAAGGCTGGAACTGGAGAATCTTTGGCATTTGCACTTCAGAAATGATTTCATCCATCATCAAAAGGCTTGCCGTCAATTTTTTGTCAGTTTGCTGATAGAAATCGTGGCAACCTCAAAAAGAGATTTTCTGAAGGAAACAGTATTGTTTACTTGCCAAAATTTGCAATTGATTTTTTTTCTTTTTTCTGTTTTTTTAGTGCAAACACTGAAAAATGATGAAATGTCAGTTAAAATGCGGTTACTACAGTTATTGAAAAAAGATGAATAAAGCACTGTAACAGAAATGAGCTGAAAGAACTGAAAGCTCCATATTAAGTGCACTGATTAAAAGCGAATTCTGTACGGCGGAGGGATGTTTTAGATGACGCGAGGGTGTAAAAAGAAGCATCGTTTTGAGTGTAAGTGATAAAAGAGATTTGAAGGGCCACTGAAGTACAAGTTTTGAAAGAAATCAGTGGCAGCTAAAGTAAACTGAAAGAAATCAGTTGATGTGGTCATAACTCTTATTTCATTCATACGTTTCATTCATTGTGTTTCATTCATCTGGTCCAATCAGCTTCAGCCTTTAGTAATCATCCATCCAAACCTTCAGTAGTTACAGTTGAAACCAGAAGTTTACATACACTGTGTAAAACGACACAAACATTTTTAAATCAGACTTAACTACTCCTGCTTTAGGTCAGTTAGGATTGCCAAATTTATTTCTATTTGCTAAATGCTGCAATAATGAGAGAGAGAATATTTTAGAGAGATTTTTATTACTTTCTTCAAAGTCAAAAGTTTACATACACAAAGATAACTATGCCTTTAAACAATGTGGGAAAGCCCAGATGATGATGACATGGCTTTGGACGCTTCTGATAGGTTAACTGACAACATTTGAGTTAATTGGAGGCACACCTGTGCATGTATTTTAAGGCCACACTCAAACACACTACTTCCTTGTTTGACATCATGGGAAAATCCAAATAAATCAGCCAAGATCTCAGGAAGAGAATTGTGGAGCTCCACAAGTCTGGTTCATCCTTGGGTGCAATTTCCAGATGCTTGAAGGTGCCACATCCATCTGTTCAAACAATTATCTACAAGTATTAACAACATGGGCATGTCCAGCCGCTCAGAAAGGAGACGGGTTCTGTGTCCCTGAGATGAACCTATT
>VUQH01081210.1:0-24424 GCA_015106775.1 Etroplus canarensis | reverse complement strand
TTAATGCTTCAGATTACCAAAGACATTTTGGACAATTCTATGCTTCCAACTTTGTGGGAATAGTTTGGGGAAGGCCCTTTTCTGTTTTAGCATGACTGTGCCCCAGTGCACAAAACAAGGTGAATAAAGGCATGGCTGGATGAGTTTAGTATCAAAGAACTTGACCGGATCACATAGAGCCATCAAACACCTTTGAGATAAGCTAGAATGGAGTTCGTGAGCCAGGTCCTCTTCTCAGACATCAGTGTCTGACCTCACAAATGGTCTTCTGGAAAAATAGGCAAGAATTCCCATAGACACACTCCAAAATCTTATATAAAGCCTTCCCAGAAGAGTAGAAACTGTTATAACTGCAAAAAGAACACCAACTGGCTATTAATGCCAGTATGGATATGATATGGATTTAGAATGGGATATCATGAAAGATTGTGTAGCTGTAATATTTTATCTATATAATGTATACAAGCAAAACATGTGGCACTAAAAAACGCACTTTATTAGATGTACACTGCTCAAAAAATTGAAGGAACACTTTGAAAACGCATCAGATCTCAATGGAAAAAAATCATGCTGGATATCTATACTGATAAAAACTGGGTAATGTGTTAGGAATGAAAGGATGCCACATGGTTTGATGGAAATGAAAATGATCAACCTACAGCGTGTCAGGCCCTCTGCCTGCCTGGGAGTCAGCTTTCTCTTTTTCTCCCTCTCCCTCTCACTCTCTCTCCTCTCTGGGTCCTGGTGGGGTTACTAATATTTTTAATCAGTTCCAGGTGCAGAATTACATGGGCAGAGTCTGAGTGGCACACCTGGCCTCCATCCCCACTCTGGAGGGCTTCTTAAGCATCACAGATCCCATGAGACTCCACCAGAGTATAGCTACAGTTATACGTCGTAAGCCAGGCCTCTGCTAAAGATCTCGAACTTGTTACTTGTGACTTGCCTTGAATCTCGCCCTGCCTGACTTTTTGTTCCTCCGCCCTCAGGACCTACTCTGCACCTGGACCTCCCTACCCTGCCTGACCCACTCTCAGCCCACTATCCTGAACACTCCCCTTTGGACCTGGACTCACCCTCTCCCTGGATCGGGATCACTCCCCCCGCACCGAGCACAGTAAATAAACGAGCACTGTTTTGCACTCCCGGGTCTGAGTCTGTTCTCTGGGTCCATTCGAACCTGACACAGAGGGCTGAATTCAAAGACATCCTGAAAATCTAAGTGAAAAAGTGATGCGACAAACTAGTCCATATTGCATAAATTTCATTACAGCAATTCAGAATGGTACTCAGTAGATTGTATAGCCCCCATGTGCATGTGTGCATGCCTAACATCAGGGCATTCTCCTAATGAGACAATAGATGATGTCCAATGGATCTTTTCACAGATCTGGACCAGGGCATCACTGAGCTTCTGAAAAGTCTGAGGGGCAACCTGGCAGTGTCCGATGGACCGAAAAATCCTACCAGAGGTGTTCTATTGGATTTAAATCACTTGAGCGTGTGGCCCAGTCAATAATATCAAGACTTCTCCAGACCCCTTCATGTCTGTCACATATGCTCAGGGTGAACCTGCTCTCATTTGTGAAAAACACAAGGTACTAGTGGTGGACCTGACAAATTTGGTATTCTGTGACAAATGCCAGTCAAGATTCACGGTGCCAGGCAATGAGCACAGGGCCCACTAGACGACGTCTGGCCCTCAGGTCATCTTCATGAAGTCCGTTTCTGATTGTTTGGTCAGAGACAATCACACCAGTGGCCTGCTGGAGGTCAGTTTGTAGGGCTCTGGCAGTGCTCATCCTGTTCCTCTATGCACAAAAGAACAGATATTAGTCCTGCTGATGGGTTAAGGACTTTCTATGGCCATTTCCAGCTCTCCTAGAAGCACAGCCTGTTTCCTGGGATCACCTCCATGCTCCTGAGACTGTGCTGGGAGACACAGCAAACCTTCTGGCAGTGGCACGTATTGATGTGCCACCCCGGAGGACTTGAACTACCTGTGCAACCTCTGTAGTGTCTTGCTACCAGTATTGACAGTGACCCTAGCCAAAAAACAGTCAGAAAAGATAAAGAGGGGAAAAAATCTCGTTACATATGACTGGGTACCTCAAGAAAAAACTGATATAACAAATGCACAATAGGATGGCTGTGGCTCGGGAGGCAGAGCAGGTTGTCTCCCAACAGGAAGGCTGGCAGTTCTATCCCTGGCTTCTCCAGTCTACATGCCAAAGAGTCCTTGGGCCATTTTTGGGCAGTTTTTCCTTCATTTTGTTGTCCATCAGTATATATTATTATTGTTGTATGTGTTCCACATCTATGAATAAACAATTTGATGTTTCATTGTTATTCAAACACTAAAATGCATTTTTTTAGCCAGTGAACATTAACATTTAATAAGTATCTGATGATGATGATGGTACTGTAAACAATGCAGTTGCTCATGATTGTTGCTCAACTTGTTAGGATGGAATGATTTACAACCAGCCTGTTGAGCTGCCTACAGCTCATGGTTCAGAAACCATACCACAGCTGCCCAGAAGCAGCTGCCTCCTCCTTGCTTATCTATGCATTGGCAGCTGAGACGGTCCTTCCAGATAGCACAGACATGAAATTATCCCTTCACCTGCTCTGGGCTTGGTTCAGCATGACAAGCACCCAGTGCAACAATCGCCCCCAGCCATGTTGTCTATCACAAGGCAAACCTCCTTCCCTCCGAACTGTTCAACCATAAAACACTTAAAACTGACAGGAAATAAAAAAAGATAAAAAAGGCAAACCTATGATTTTACTCCCCTAACAGTATAAGAAGAGGTTGAAGATTGAGCTGCGATTAGGGCATCCACGGCAGGATTCTTCTGGACAGGGGGATATAGTGTGGCATTTAGGTAATTAAGGTGCCGTTTTGCTGTAGAAAAGATATGTTTGTGATTCAAAATGTAGCATAGCAGCTGTGCCATGACACATAAGCCCCCCCCTCACAGCCTATCACTGATTGTGGCAAGTCCTTGGTTATGACCTTGCTCTCTCTCCCCCTGCCCACGCGGTTGTGAACTGAAGATGGTTGACGATCAATTTCAGCAGTGTGCACTGCAGAGGAAGGCAGCATATGGTTAGCCATGATTTACACACTTGATCTGCCCCCTCCAACTCACAAACAAGTGCTTACATATTTTTTATGTTCTGTGCTGCTGCAAATATTTATGCAGAATGTTGGACCCAGGTCTGCAGTTCAAAGAGATAAAAATGGGCAGTTTAATGGACAGGTTAATATTTTTTTACCAAGTGTATCTTGAAACAATGTACACATACACGTTTTCAGTCCCTCACATCATTGTGGAGGAATTCTGGCCCAGTCTTCTTTACACTGTTGCTTCAGTTCATTGAGGCTTGCAGGCATTCATTTCTACACAGCTCTCTTAGGGTCTCACCACAACAATTCAGTCGGGTTGAGGTCTGGACTTTGACTGAGCCACTGCAACATGTTGATGCGTTTCTTTTTCAGCCATTCATTTGTAATCTTACTGGTGTGCTTGGGATCATTGTCTTGACTGCATGACCCAATTTTAGCCAAGCTTTAGCTGTTGGACAGATGGCCTCACATTTGACTCTAGAATACTTTGGTATACAGAGGAGTCGATGGTTGACTCAATGACTAGAAGGTGTCCATATCCCGTGGCTGCTAAACAAGCCCATATCATCACCTCTCCACCACCACGGTTGACAGTTGGTATGAGCTTTTTGTGCTAATATTCTGTGTTTGGTGACACTATGTGCTGTGACCAAACATCTGTACTTGAGTCTCATCTGTCCAAAGGACCTTGATCCAGAAGTCTTGTAGTTTCTTCCAGTGAAACTTTGCAAACCTAAACTGTTCATTATGTTCATTCTAGAGAGAAGAGCGTTTATCCAGGCAACCATTTCAAAGAAGCGATACTTGACATATCTTTTTCTATTTGTACTGTCATGAACTTTAAATTTTAACATGCCAAAATAAATGCTCACTTTCAGTTTGGTTTGGTCTGCCTCCTCTGAGTCTGCATTTGGGTCCTCTCCCTTCTGCATATCATGACACTAACTCTCTTAATTCTCTAGAAGCAATAAAGGTGTAGTTATTTTTTCAAATTTTTTTTCAAAAACTGACTGCAACCATGGACACTTGTTTGTTTTGGGGGTTTTTTCTGCTGGAATAACAAATTAGCTTTAAATAAACTTTCAGCCATGCTTATTAGATAATGTATAACCACCACCCCAACACAGCAGTTTTAGACATTTTAAGGGACATTTCTGACACTACAGATAAAGCTGATCCAATTAGTTAATAGATTTATATATGGACACAGGAGCTGGGTTGAAGCATGCAAACTACTTAAAACCAAATGACTAGAAATCGTACTGATCTAGATGGTACTCTCATACTCCTTTCTCTTTTTGTCAGACCTCACCAAACATTGAGGTTGCCAGATTTTACACTGCGACTCCCATCATACCCATTAACCCCCTGTTCTGTTTCTTTGGCTGTTCCTTTTACATCAATTGACCACAGAAGGGAAGATTAATGTACAGTACAAGGGTTTTTACAATACAGCTTCACCCATTTTCACCATTTTAGACCATAAAAAGAATATAAACTCACAAGTGTGTTTTTTAATGAACAAGATTAAACTCCAAGTTAGATAGGTAGTGAGAACCTTAGCCTAACTTTAGTATCTTAAGGAATACATTGTGCCATGCAAATACATCAGTATTTAGCCCAAATAAAATTTTTCAGACAAGGAAATAACTACTTATGAATCACGCCACACTGGAAAAAATTAACATTGTCTTCAGCCATGATTAAAAACTGCCCCAGAATAGGCTGCTACAAAATTAAGGATTAAGCTACATTTCTTCTCATTAAAATCCAAATAGAACAATTCAACAGAAATATGACATTTTATTAAAATTTCTGAACCTCAAATGACTATTTATGTACTCTAACATAGCTGTGAGAGGTTTTGACTTTTGGTTAAATTCTGCTTTGGCAAACTGCAGTTTTTCTAATAGTCTCATTTTCACAGCAAAACAAGCAAGAAAGCATTTTAGTTAGGTCCCATCGTCGTATGTCCCTTCCTGCCTCTTGGAATAATTAATCTTCAACTCCAACACTTGGAAGTAGTGGACGTTCAGCTCACTTTTAGAGAACTTCACCATAATGATATTTTTATTTCTAGAGACATGGCCTAAATGATTTCCTGTGCTAATGCAATGGGTTTGGCCATCCCTAAGGCAACAGTGCTGGTCTCATTAGTGTTTCTTGTCATGAAAGTCGTGAAAAAGGAAAAGCACTGAATAGGGTCGTTAAATACATCATCAAAGAGGTGTGTCTCTGCTCTCGTTATAAGTTAAGATAATGCAAAAAAAAATCCTCCGTTATGGTGGAAGGGAGGGGGGGTATACCCAGAGAAAATTCAGCTAGTGTTTTCTTGCATTCCTGTTTTTGTATCTAATTACCAAGCCATAATGAATTTTCCATTTCTAAGGAGGGAATTTAATTTTTCCGCAACTAATAACGCCAGTTGCATTGGTTCTGATAAATGTACAAAACATTAAGGTTATTTTCCTCAGTCTGAGTTGCAGGGTGTGAAACTATAAGTCATAAATCTCTGAGTTTAAAAAGGTTTTTAGGTTATCTGTTGCACTTTATTTAAATTTCTTGGATTAATTTAATGACAGAAATCCAGAAAGAAATAATGGCATTTACCTGGATTCACTTCATTAGTGTTATAGAATACATTTATTTGTCACTGTTAGTCACAGCCATATGGGAATAACGATTAGGAATGCGTTCTTTTATTACTACAAAATGCATTTCTTTCTTTTTTAAATAAATACTGCAAAAATTCTGCATTATTAATAGCAAACTATAAATATCTAATCAATCTTACTCCATTAACAACTGTTGAAATGTAATTGCCAAAAGATAACAGTAGAAAAAAACAGATTGAGTCACTTTCACCTATAGCTGGACTATACAGAGCTTTATCTACATACATACATTACATATCCACTAGAGGGCAATGTGTCCAATGTATTCAACCTGATGTCACAGGTTTCATAAGGGTGACAATCCACACAAAGAGAAATGACAAAGACTCAGTTATTACACCATGTGCTGATTGGAAGAGTGAAGCGCCACAAAATCTGATCACTCCTTTGATATAAAGCCATCTTTTCCTACACCCCTAACCACTATGTTTTCACTTGGAGCTATGAAACATGCAATATTATTTTTGCAAGTGCTCTTTGCAGCTGATTTTTGTGTGCAGTGTTTTTTTTAACAGTTTAACCCCTACAATGTCATCTTTCACATAAATCCAATTGTGATCCAGCTTGCTGTGTAAGAATTATAAATAACCAAAATATAAAAGGAGGAGGACCTAGGGGACATATTAAACCTTATTCGTATTATATTTAACTTGTTTATTATTAGCAATTACTATAGCGGCAATGGGGAAAAATTAATTCTACACAATAGAAAATGTAATAATAGCAATTTTTAAAAAGAGGTTTTGAGGAATAATTGGTATAATAATGTGTAATGCCATTATTCACAACATTTATTGTTTGTTTCCAAAAAGAGAGGAAGCTGCCCACCTCTTCCAGTATATTTTCTGTTCCTCTCTCTTTCTCTCTCTCTGTCCCCTTCATTCCCCCTCCTGCTATCTGTTCCCCCTCCTGTGGGATCATGGGAATTGTGCAAGTAGCGTGGCGTTCCACGCTCTGCCCGCGGCGCTCCAGGAGGAGGCGTGCAGTAATGACCTGCTCCTCAGCTCGCTCGCCATCATCGCCCTCACAATTAATTCCCGCCTCGCGTTCCTCTGTGACGGTGGGGGGTGAGAGTGTGGGCTCCCTCATTAGAGCTCCTTGTAATGTGTCTGGCAGCAGTTCCCATCCTGCCACTTCTGCCCTTCCACTGCTGCTACCATGTTTGTTTTATGGATGCCTCCCTCTACGCTTTCCTGCCTCATAGAATGACTGACACCGAGTGTTAAAGTGTGCCTGCTCTGTGTTTTTATCCATCAGCGTTCCAGGAACATGGAAGGGTTTATTTTGAGTATGTTATTCCAGGTCCATCCGGCTTTCTACAGCGCCTCTTTGCATCACAATCATGAGGGTATCTAATGCACTGTCACACTGTTATACCCTCAGAAACAACTGATGACATTTTCAATGACTGGTGACACCAAGACGGGTTACAAACTGAACTTTTAAACCAAGTGGAAAAGATTCTGACCTGAATTTCAACTCTGTGACCAAGGATGTTTTACAGTTTCATCATACTATAGTCTGCTTCACATGGTTGGTCAGCCGGGGTATTTTCCAAGTGTAGCAGCCACATAAGACATTAAAACACGTTGTATATAATGTACATGATGTTTGCTATTGATATGCAAGCCACCTTTCGTTGCCCTCCTGGCAATAAAAGAAAGTGAAACATGAAAGAGGTTTCTTTTAATGGTTAGTAACTTTTGTACTGAATAAATCTGACCTCAGATGAATGCAACTGTTGCGTAGTAACCGCAAGATGTGTCAATAGGCAACTGTCCGGTAACAAGTTAGCCCTATCAATTTATAAGGTGGTGATACTGTATGTCACGGGTGTCAAACTCGTTTTAGCTCATGGGCCGCATACAGTCCACTTTGATCACAAGTGGGAAGGACCAGCAGATTTTTTGAAAATGTTTAACACATTTAATCAACCATCCATTTAAGAAATGATCTAAAATGTCGTAGATTTTCCAAAATCAGTCATTTTACTCTCATTGCAAAGAAACTACTGTCATAGATCACAGAAATGCACTGCTACAGGTTTGCTATAGTGAGCCATGGGCAATGTCTTTGTGAGTAAGGGGCTGTAAAACGCACAATGATTTAGACCGCTGGCTTGGATGTACGTTTCGCCTGCTCCCTTGTATTCTCCACCAAGGGGTCACCACAGAGGATTAATCAGCATTGGTAATTTGGCAGATTTTTTACACTGGATGCCCTTCTTAATGCAACCCTCTATGGTGAGAGGGGCTTGTGTCCCCACCTGGGATCGAACCAGGGACCTTTTGCTTGTAAGGTGAATGTGCAAACCACTACCCTATTGGGTCTTTTTGGACAATTTCCTTTATGCTCATGGTGTGATCTACAGTATTCTTATCAACTTGTCTTCTACTGTTCCCAAGTGATCAAAAAACATTAATATGTGTTTAAACAGCAGATTGTGACAATCTAAGCAAAACCAGCTCCCAAATATTACAGTGTCTACAAAATGTATTCACCCCCTTGGATGTTTAATTCTTTTATTGCTTTAATAAATGAAATCATGGTTAAAATAAATTGGCTTTTTGGACAAGAACTTACAAAAAATAGAATCTTTCATGCCAAAATAAAAACAGATTTTTACAAACTAATGTCAATTAATTAAACATATACAAGTTAAACTAAATATTTGCATAAATATTCATCCCCTTTAGGTCAGTATTTAGTATTTAGTGACTGGGGTTGTTGTCTTGCTGGAAATGAAATCTTCTCCCAAGCCGTAGTTCTCTTGCAAACTGTGTCAGATTATCCTCCAGTAATTGACGATATTTTTCTGCCTTCATATTCCCCTCTACCTTTACAAGCCTTCCAGGGCCTGCTGCTGAGAAGCATCCCTAGAGCATGATGCTGCCACCACCATGCTTCATGGTGGGTTGGTGGATCTGTGGTGATATGCAGAGTTAGATGTTTGCCAAACATAGCGTCTAATCTGATGGATAAAGAACTAAATTTTTGTTTCAGACCAAAGAACCTTCTTCCAATTGACCTTGGAGTCCCCCACATGCTATTGGGCGAATTCGAGGTGAGATTTCATATAAGCTTTTTTTCAACAGTGGTTTTCTCTTTACTACTCTCCCATACAGCTTTGACTGGTGAAGAACCAGAGCAACAGTTGTTACATGTACAGTCTCTCCCATCTGAGCCACTGAAGCTTTTAACTCCTTCAGAGTGGTCGTAGGTGTTGTGGTGGCCTCTCTCACCAGTCTTCGTCTTGCCCGGTCACTCAGTTTGTGAGGGCGGCCAGCTCTAAGCAGATTTAGACAAGTGCCATACTCCTTCTATTTCTTAATGATGGATTTGACTGAACTCCGTGGGATGTCTAGTGAGTTGGAAATTTTTTTGCAGCCATCTCCCAACTTTTCAATGATCTTTTTTCTGAGTTGCTTGGAGTGTTCTTTTCTCCTCATGTTACAAATGAAGAAGGAATACTAATGAACCAGAGACTGGATCTCCTAGACAGGTGTTTTTATTCTACAATCACTTGACACACATCAACTGCACTCAGGTGATCTCCATTTCACTAATTGTGACACTGCTGGAATCAACTAGCTGGACCTCTGATGAATTAGGACAGTCCCTTTAAAGGGGGTGAATATTTATGCAAACATTTATTTTAACATATTTTTAATTAAGTGACATCAGTTTGTAAAACTCTGTTTTCACTTTGACATGGCAGAAGCTTTTTTTGCAAATTGTTGTCTAAAAAGTCAAATTATATTGACCATGATTTCATTTATGAAAACAATAAAAGGGTGAAACATTTAAGGGGGTGAATATGTTCTTACAGGCATTGAACCTAATTAAGTAGAAGCGTAAAACAAACAATATACAATCTAAATATAAGCCAGCAATTTCCAGAGAATGCATTTTTACTGCAGTTTGGCACAGTTTGCATTTGCTGATCAAGAAAACTCATACAAATTGTACAGTGTATGCAATCTGCACAGAACAAAAAAGTGTTGTTTTGGGGAAATACAACCTTAAAAATATGTTGCTATATCCTGAATAAACTCAGAGCCATTATTTCATTCACATTTTTGTATAAGATGTAGGTCAGATTTGTCATGGTTTACACATTTGTCTTACAAGCAAAAGGTCCCTGGTTTGATTCTAGATGGCAGTACAAGCCCCTCTCACCACAGAGGGTTGCATCGGTAAAGGAATCTAGTGTAAAACCTCTGCCAAATTACCAATGCGGATTAATCCACTGAGGCGACCCCTTGGGGAGAATACAAGGGAGCAGCTGAAAGTACACAGACATGTAGGTCAGATTTCAATTGCATTTAACACAATACATGTCAAAATGTCAAGCATTTATGCTCCAACTCACAAAATTTTTCCAAATCTGTAGTATAAAGGGCATGAAATTGGTTTGTTTATTACTTTAGATTATTTTAATAAGTCTGGGGCAATCCGTCCTCAGGTATTCTGCATCTGCATTATTTCTAATCTCTAATTATTTTAGCTAGCAAAAACACTTATAAAGGACTTTCTGTCACTATAATGTTCATATTGAGAATGGTTAGACAGCTGTTTATACACACACCCTTCTAAAATAGCGCAATCAAAGATGACTTCTCTACACTGTGTCAGAGATACTTTGGTGAGTTGTGCTCCATGTTCCTGCAACACAGAGCCTATTCACTGTCATAGTTGTTCAAGACTGTTTTGCTCTATTACATTGATTTTTTTTTTCCACTGCTATTGTGAAGTAGACAGATTCAGCATCTGCCATTGTGGACTTTGTCAAAGCCAAGGCTGCAGCTCAGAGGTTGAGTCAACACACAGCTAAACAGCGGCTAGTTTTGGTTGACAGTACTATGAAGGAAGTATAAAAAGTGGTATTCATTTCACCTTACATTGATGAAGTCATCACTGTAATAAGTGGGTTTGATAGTGTGTGTATGTGTGTGCCATGTCTATCTGCTGAGCTGCCTGCTGCCACAATTATAAGATTCTGCATGTTGGAGAACACATAATTATGAACTTAGCAGATGGCATTAAAATGAATTAATAAATGGATAAAAAAAAATCTTCCTAGTGATCCATAATGCACCTGAGAATTCAACATAACTTCGCCATTCTAAATCTTATGTCTGGGATAAATTTGAACAGATTCTCTCTATAAACTGCAATTTTACAATGCTGTACATAAGTTATGGAGGTCCGCTTCCTGAGTTCAGGAAAGCTGTATTAAGCAAGTCAAAATTTAGGTCTAGAAACACTAAAACTGTGTTTTAAAAATATATTCACATGTACTCACTTTTAGTCTCCCTGTAGTGTCGTGGTTCGCACATTTGCCTTTAAAGTGAAAGGTCCCCGGTTTGATTCCATCTGAGGACAAGTCCCTCTCACCATGGAAGGTTGAGTCTAGAAGGGCATCTGGTGTAAAACCTCTGCCAAATTATCAGTGTGGATTAATCCGCTGTGGTGACCGCTTGGGGAAAATACAAAGGAGGAGCTGAAAGTATTAACTTTTATCATGTTACCACTTGGAAAGTTTGCCGCTTCTGACTTTTTTGCTGTATTCATAATCTTGTGCATGGTCTTTATGATTTGTCAACTGGCAGCATGAAGGGTATACATGCAGAACGATAGGGTCTATGGAGCTTACCTCCATACACTCATGATAATTTAGTTCAAAATGTTTGAGTGGTATTTCAGTGTTCTTCTCTCAGATTTATTATTCAGTCTACTAGTCTTCTCAAGCACATAAATGAGAGATTTTTGGCCGTATTGACATGAGAGGATCACATTTACTGCTGATTTGCCAGCCAGTGTGCTAACAAATCTGCAGCATCCAGCTGCCTCCCTGATGTTCCAGCACACCTTGAAGGTGCTCTGCCGGATGGGGATCTGGTGAATGTGGAGGCCACTTGAGTACAGCGAGCTCATTGTCATCTTCAAGAAACCAGTTTGAGAGGATTTCAGCTTTGTGACAAGTTGCATTATCCTGCTGGAAGCAGCCATCAGTAGATGGACGGAAAAAAAACAAAAAACTTTTGGCCGCTCCCTTGTATTCTCCACCAAGGGAGTCACCACAGCGGATTAGTCCACACTGGTAATTCGGCAGAGGTTCTATGCCGGATGCCCTTCCTGACGCAACCCTCTGTGGTGAGAGGGGCTTAGAAGGATACACTGTGGTAATAAAGGTCACCTTTAGCTGCTCCCTTGTATTCTCCACCAAGGGGTCGCCACAGTGGATAAATCTGCACTGGTAATTCAGCAGAGGTTTTACACTGGATGCCCTTCCTGACACGACCCTCCATAGTGAGAGTGGCATGGGTCCCCACATGGAATCAAACCAGGGACCTTCTGCTTATAAGGCAAACATGTAAAGCACTACACTATGAGGACACTGCACTGTGGTCAAAAAGGGATGACCACATAGTCAAAAACCATACTTTGGTAGGCTATGGCATTTAAATCATATTCAGTTGGTACTGAGGGCCCGAATGTGGCAATAAAATAAAATCTCCCTGTGACGGACCTGCTCCGTCACTCACTGTGGGCGACAAGCACAGAGATACGCACACGCAAACATCCACGCACCCCACACACCTTCCCATTCCATTCTGTGCACGCTAAATGATTAACTCGGCCATTCAGCGTAGCAAAAGCAGCAACATTTCGCGCTCACACTTTCACTCACCGTCCTGTGACGCGCTGCTCGCTTCCTCCCCTTCTATCCGGGGTTGGTCCGGTCCAAACAGAGCGGTATTTTTCCTGGCAACACTGGGTTTGCGCCTTTTCAGGGTCACGTGAACTGCGTAATTTTGTTTTTCTAGGCATAAGTCTATGTTATTAATTACCTGTTCAGTGCAGAAAATGTGTAACATTAATATTTAAAACATTATTTGGTTTAACAAGAGGCTAACTGGAGGATTTTTTTTGTAAATAAATTAAGCCCAGTGGGAGGGGCAAGTAGTTTAAAGGGAGGCTGTGTTTTTTTTTTTTTTGGAGTAGTCAGTTACAGAGCAGAGGAGGTAACTTTTGTTCAGCCTAGTGGTGGAAGATGTGTTGAGAAGTCCAGTAAGTCTTTCATTAAGCGCATATTGAAGCTTGCTTCTTTAAGGGTGAGGGATGTCACTGATGATGTCTGGGGCCTCCCTGGTTCAGGATGTGGTTCAACTGTTGGCATGATTTCAGAACATATATAAAGCGCAATGGATCCACGCAAAATTTCAGTCTTTGTGTTGGAGTTTCACTAATTTGCCATGTGAAAGGGTTTTCAGTTGTGGACATGAGAAGGACAAAAACACCAGTGGGCCCTGTTTCCATCAGTGGGGTCTGTGTGGAGATAATGAAGGACTGCTAACACCTTGGTGTTCACATTGACAATAAATGGGACTTCACTAAACACACAGAAGCCATTTGCAAGAAGACCCAAAGCCATCTCTACTTTTTGAGATGACTCAGATCCTTCAATATCTGCGGGACGATACTCAGGATGTTTTATGAGTCTGTGGTTGCCAGTGCCATCCTCTATGCTGTAGTGTGCTGGGGCAGCTGACTAAGAGTGGCGGACAACAACAGACTCACCTCAAAAACAGACACCAGTGACGTCATGGGTGTGGAGCTGGACTCTCTGACAGTGGTGTCAGAGAGGAGGATGATGTCCAAGTTAAGGACAATATTGAACAATCCTTCACACCCTCTTCATGACGTGCTGGACAGACACAGGAGCACGTTCAGCAGCAGACTTAATCCACCACGATGCACAACAGAACACCACAGGAAATCATTCCTACCTGTGGCTATCAAACTCTATAACTCTTCACTGTGACCCCTTGAGATTTTTATATTGTAAATATTCATATTTTAGATTTTTTACATATTGTACAGTGTTCAATATTAGCATTATTTATTATACACATGAAAATTAATACAGACAGGTTTAGTTTTTATTAATATTTATCACATTTCTTAACTCTCATATTTATATCTACTGCCTTCCAATTTTATATTTATTTATATATGGTTGAGCATCTGTGACAAAATACAATTTTCCCCCTGGGATTAATAAAGTATTCTGATTCTGATTCTGAACTTGGACAGCATCATTCTTTCTGACACCACTGTCAGAGAGTCAAACTCCACACCCATGATGTTACTGGCCTTGCAGACTTGTGTTAATGAATGGAGAGTCGGACCACTGTGTACAGTCTTCTTCAGCACTTTCCAAAGATTCTCATTTCGGTTAAGATCTGGACCCTCTGGGGTCCAATCTCATGTTCTCTGAACTCCTTTTTCACCATTTGAGCCTGATCAATCCTGGCATTGTCATCTTGGGATACCCCAGGGCCATCAGGGAAGAAAAAAATTCACTAATCGAAAAATCTGGTTATTCAGTGTATTCAAGTAGTGAGCTAACCTCATTTTTGGGCGCATAATATTGTTGAACCTAGACCTGATCAACTGAAGCAACTCCAGACCATAACACTGCCCCCACGGGCTTGTGTAGGCATGATGGTTGCATCACTTCATCCATCCCTCTTCTTACCGCTTACCGTCCATAGTCCTATCTCTATCTTTTGCTCTCTAGCAAACTGAAACCTGTTTCAGATTAGCCTCTCTAATAAGTGGTATACTTAAGGCTACACTGTTGTTTAGTTCCAGTCCCTGAAGTTCTTCACATTTTGTGGAAATTATGTTTACTTTGACTATTAACCATAGTTATTAGTTCTACAGTATATTTTTACACCTTCATTTCGCCAAATGTTTTGCAATGGTGATGGACAGGTTAACAGATGAGGTCAGGCAGGAGTCTCTGTGGACCATGATGTTCACAGATGACGCTGTGATCTGTAGTGAGAGCAGGGAGGAGGGGGAAGAGAGCCTGGAGAAGTAGAGGTATGCACTGGAGAGAAGAGAAATGAAAGCCAGTAGAAGCAAGACAGAGTACGTGTGCATAAATTAGAGGGAGGCAGGTGGAATGGTGAAGATGCAAGGAGTAGAGGTGACGAAGATGGATGAGTTTAAATACCTGGGATCAACCATACGAAGCAACGGACCGAGCCCAAGAGAGGTGAAGAAGAGAGAGCAGGCAGGGTGGAGACGAGTGTCAGGGGTGCTTTGTGACAGGATAGCAGCAAGAATGAAAGGTAAGGTTTACAGGGCAGTAGTGAGGCCTGCCATGATGTACAGACTGGAGACAGTGGCACTGACGAAAAGACAGGAGATGGAGCTGGAGGTGGCAGAATGGAAAATGTTGAGATTTTCACTGGGAATGACCAGGATGGACAGGATTAGAAATGAGTACATCAGAGGGACAGTGCAAGTTGAGAAGTTTGGAGATAAAGTCAGAGAAGCAAGGCTGAGATGATTTGAACATGTTCAGGGGAGGGATAGTGGTTACATTGGACAAAGGATATTAAAGATGGAGCTGCCAGGCAAGAGGAGAAAAGAAGGACCACAGAGAAAGTTCATGGATGTAGTGAAGGAGGACATGCAGAGGGTGTGAGGGAAGAGGATGCAAGTGATAGGGTGAGATGGAGGCAGATGATCCGCTGTGCCGACCCATAACAGG
Organism: Etroplus canarensis; assembly: GCA_015106775.1. NCBI lineage: Eukaryota > Metazoa > Chordata > Actinopteri > Cichliformes > Cichlidae > Etroplus > Etroplus canarensis. The sequence goes on along the minus strand of VUQH01081210.1, from coordinate 9,045 downwards.
AACAGCCAAAAGAAGAAGAAGATTTCACTAAATGTTTAAGTGACCTCCGATTGGCTGAGATTGTGAGGTAGATAAAGTACTAGAAGTATGTAGGATAAAGTGGTGTGTGAATGAATGGGTAAATGAGTCTAAAGTGCTCTGAGTAGCCAGTAAAACTAGAAAAGCACTTTATATAAGGTGAGTACATTACACTAAAAACCAGATGCTTCTAAAATATATTTGTTTGCGCCACACTTACAGATAATCAGAGCTACTAAGTTTGCACATATTAGCTCTAAAGTAAAGGCAGTTCCTGTTGATGAAGAGAAAAACTTACAATTAAATAACTTGCCAATGAATGCAGGTTTTTTACTGAACATTTTGTGTTAAACTGGGTTAGAGTTCACTTCAGTTTATAAAAAAGTTATAATCGCTGAAAATGAATTAATCAGAACCTTATCAGAAGTAACTTGATGTGTCCATGTTATACTGAGGAAAACTGAAAATGGACAAAATAATATCCTTTATAAAAAATTATTTTCGCTCTTCCTTCAAAGCAGCACCAAAGACCCAAACATTATGTTAGACACCCTAAAAATCTGTTTCTTAATCACCTCTGAAAACCTCTTAACATGTCCTGTGGTAACTGGTATCACAGAATCACACATGCTGCAGACCCTTCAAATCCTGTGTATTGTGAGGTGGTGCAGTCAGTGATGTTGGAAGTTATTGTAGATGTTTGTACCCCACATTTACAGTGGTTCCCAGTTCATTTGAGAGCTTTGTGTTTTGAACTTTTTCCACTTGGTTTTCTATAGCGTATTTGTTACAAAATTTTTACTTTCCTCTTGTTGACTTGGTTTAGGCACTAAAAGCTCCTTGGTGCGTTTGAAAAAATATGATTTTGATAAAATATGTCCATTCATATCATTAGGCTTGCACTTTGAAAAATGGCACTTACTCATGTGTTTAAATATGGCACTAAGGGGTCTTTTACAACCATCCATTTTTGACAAGTTGGGAATAAGACCCATCTTACTATTGTGAAAACCCCGTGCATCACTGCACAAATGCAAAAGGACAGCTTGCACTTCATTTGGAGTAGCCAGCAACTTTGCCATAACTTCAGTAATTGATGTTCTGGGAATGACAATAGACTGGTTGGGTAGGGTTAGCATTGGATCTGGCCTGCAGCTATGCACCCTCATACAGTAAGAGCTGCATGTAATGCACTGTGTGTTGTAGAACATTACACCCATAACTTTCAGCACATTTTTTATGCAACTTAGTATTTTGAAGTCCGTAGTTGCCATAATTTTTAAAGAAAATTCTAGGATGGGATATTTAGATGTACATGTTACAAAACACATATTCTTCTTCTTCTTTTTCTTCTTCTTCTTCTTCTTCTTCTTCTTATTATTATTATTATTATTATTATTATTGCAATTTGGCTTCTGTACACTACTGCAGTAGATTTTAAATCAAACAGTCAAAATGTGTCTAATTGCAGGCTTTCAGCTTTAATCCAAGGGGGCTGGCAAAAGAATTGCATTAACTGTTTATGAATTACAGCCATTTCATACACAGTTCCTCATTTTCAGGAGCTTAAAATATGTCAGAACTGATTGGCAAGCAGTTTTATGGCCAGGTGAGGACAGTTCCCTCATTATTCCATGATAAACTAAGTAGAAATTGATCTGGAGTTGCATCTGCAAAAAAGATGCCATCATTAGGATGAAAAACCAAAATAAACCTATCAGAGAGATAGCAAAATTTTAGAAGCGGCCACAACAACAATTTGGAACATTCTTAAAAAGAAGGAATGTGCTGGTCAGTTCAGCAACACCAAAAGGCCTGGAAGAGTACAAAGTAAATGACCACAGAATTCTTTACTTGGTTCACAATATTTAGCTAAGTCAGCAACACTCTCAAGGAGGAAGGCGTGTATTATTGTCAAAGTTTACAATCAAGAGATGCCTTCATGAATGTAAATAAAGGTTTACAACATGGTGTAAATCACTGGTTACACTCAAGAACAGGAAGGTCAGATTAGATTTTGCCAGAACACAGTTCTGTAAAAAGAAAAAAAATCTGTGTACAGATGAAACCAAGTTGAACTTGGACCAGAATGATGGGAAGAGAAAGGTCTGGAGAAGAAAAGGCACAGCTCTTGATCCAAACTGTACCACATCATCTGTCAAACACAGTGGAGGCAGTGTTATGGCATGGGTATGTATAACCAGGTCATTAGTATTCATTGATGTGAGTACTGACAGAAGTAGCAAGATGAATTCTGAAGTCTACACTCTGTTTAGATTCAGCCAAATGCTGCAAAACTGACTGGACAGTGTTTCATAGTGCAAATGGATAATGACCCAAAGCATTCTGCAAAAGCAACCCAAGAGTTTCCAAAGGCAGAGAGAAAGGATATTCTACAATGGCCAAGACAGTCACCTGATCTTAACTTAACAGAGGAGCTTTTCAATTACTGAAGACAAAATTAAAGGCAGTGAGATTCACAAACAACTGAAGGTAGCTTCAGTAAAGGCCTGGCAGATCATCTCTAGGGAGGAAACACAGCATTTGGTGATGTCCATGGGTTCTAGACTTCAGGCAGTCATTGACTGCAAAGGATAAAAAAATAATTCTTATATTTAAAATGATGTCAGTTTGTCTAATTACCTTTGAACCACTGAAAATGGGAGCCTATATATAAATGCCTGTAATTCTTAAACAGTTAATGCAATTCTTGTGTTAGACCCCTTGAAGTAAAGCTGAAAGTGGTGGTGTACAGAGGCAAAAGTATAAAAAATGTCATTGTACAAATACTTATGGACCTAACTGTACATCCAATCCTGACCCCTCATTCACATAGGCTACATGAAAGTTTTTATGTTCACAGATCTACTGAATGTTTTCCATCGAAGTGATTGTTTGTAGATGCTGTTATCTGTAGTAGACTGTGTATCAGGAGTTTCTTTTTCAGCATAATTAAGGGTGCTGCATACACTCCAATTAGCAGGTAATTGCAATGGGAGGCGGAATCACTCAAATAAGACTGAAGGAAGCAGTGTAAAACTGAGTGATGCACATTAAATCAAAGAAAAAGGCTAATGTGCACAAGGTGAGGGCATCATATATTATAGACTTAAGGAGGAAAGGATGCTGGTTTCCGAATAAATGCTGCCAAGGTTGCTGCTACACTCTGGTGCTTCGCTGCCAAACCCATAATCTCATACTGTTTATTTTCCCAAGTTGCTCTACCCTTCTTTTTCTCTTAGTCTCTCTTCACTCTCTTTCCGTCTGTGTCTGTCTCTTCATGCTTTGTAGGCCTCAAAGGAATGCTGTTTACCATAACAGTCTGTGTGAACCCATCAGAAACACCTCTAGAAGTCACAGTCAAGCTCCTCCCTTTTTCTGGTCAGATTTTTATTTCCTTGGAGAAACAGTTGTGACTCTGTTGTGGTTTTCTTTGCTTACATACAGACATCAGTACATCCTGAAAGTCTCTGGACCATCTAAAACAAGAGGAAAGTATACAGCATGTTGGAATTAACAAAATGAAATATGACAGTTATTCACTTCCTGTCATTATTTTCATTATTCCATGTCTACCAACACTTAATATTTTTCCTTTTTTGTTAAATACATTTGGTTTGCATAATTTTTCTAATCTCACAAGGCTTCCTGTATCACCACTGTCTTTTTTCCTCACAGACGTGACCATGGAGCTCAGATCAAATTGAGACGGATGAATCAATGGATACACACCATCAATCCTCAAACACCCGTGTCTTATGACTTCACTCCTCCGTGATTCTGTTCCCATCGACAAAATGCAGGCTACATTTAAATCAGGGGTCAGGGTTATTAATTACTCCTCTGAGTTCAGTTGAAAGCTCAAGTAAACTGGGGAGGAGCAGACGCATGGGAAGCAATGTTGCAGCACACAGATAGGAACAAAGGCCCGCCACGAAGGTTCATGCCTCCCACTGCTAGAGACCCATATACTGCCATGGCTCTGCAGACTGAGAGGTTAAGACCACCTAGGCAGATTTCCCTTGGGGGCTATTATCGCCAGGAAGATGAAATGATTTTCAGAGAGAGGAGCTTCCACACACAGATACACAGTTTCTGATACTGATCACACTTCAAGAGTGGTTCTTCTTCTCTCTTTTTTTTAAGTAACTGTCAATCAAGCCTCCCCATGTCAAAGAACAAAAGTTCTGATTGATCATTATTTTAGGCAAATGTCAAGATAAATGTATTCAGAATTCCTTCATTGCAAAAAACTGTCAAATGCATTTTGTAGTCCCAAAACAGCATGTGGCATAGTGTAGTGTGAAAAGGACACCACACTAAAATGATGAAAACAAGAAAAAGGACAATGATGTATTTAAAGTGAATGAAACACACAATGTGATGAATATAAGGGGGGTTGGGATGATGAAAAATCTTTGCATTTGTCTGCTCAAGGACCTAAGACATCAAGCCACACAGACCTTCAGTGTGAAAATAGTAAGGCTTCATAAGTAAGAGAAGCAGGGAAAACAAATATCACAGTTGGTGTGATGGGGATCAAAAGTGGGCATGCCACACTACAGTTCATCATTGACACCATGCTTTTTCTTCTATGTGGACCAAGTCTGCTATTTCAGTTTGGCTCAGTCTGTTCAAGAACACATTTTTATGTGTCTTCTTTATTTATATGGTTAACATTTATTTGCTACACACATCATATTTTAACATTTACATGGATTTTCATGGATGTGTCCCGTAGTGGTTTGAGCATTCTTTTTACAAGCGAAAGGTTCCTGGCTTGATTTCAGGGGGGGACACAAGCCCTTCTCACCATGGAGGATTGCATCAGGAAGGGCATCTGGTGTGAAACCTCTGCTAAATTACCAATGTGGATTAATCAGCTGTGGCGACCCCTAGTGGAGAATACCAGGGAGCAGCCGAAGGGTACATGGATTCGTGATGATCCATCTGCAAAGAATGCAGAAGCATCCCTTTTCTTGTATTTTCTTTCATTTTATGTCTGCAAAACCTTTACATTTTTCTAACACTAAACACATGCACTCACTGGCCACTTCATTAGGCACATTCAATTGTTTGTGAATGCAATAGCTAAGCAGACAATCACATCGCAGCAATTTAATGCATTTTGGTATGTATACATGGTCAAGATGACCTGCTGAATTGGGCATCTCAATGGGAAAGAAAGGGGATTTTGAACATGGTATGGTTTTTGGTGCCAGACAGTCTGGTCTGACTATTTCAGAAACTGCTGAGCCTGCTGGGATTTTACTGTGCAACCATCTCAAGGGTTTACAGAGAATAGTCCACAAAAGGTAAAATATCCAGTGGGTATCAGTTCTCTGGGCAAAAATGCAACAGTACCCTAAAAACTGCTTGTTACAGCCAAGGTATGCAGAATAGCATCCCTCCACACACAACACCTTAAACCTTGAAGCAGAACAGCTGCAGAGACAGAAGACAACACCAGGTGCTACTGCTGTCAGCTAAGAACAGGTCACTGAAGCTACAATTCACATAGCCTCACCAAAAATTCAATAACAGAAGACTGAAAAAATATTTGGTTTGATGAGTCCCAATTTCTACTGCCACATTCCAATGGTAGGGTCAGAATTTGCTTTAAAACCTTGAATCCTGCCTCATTTCAGTGATTCAGGATGGTTTTATTGGTGTGAAGGAGTGGAGGATATTTTCTTGACACACTCTGGGCCCCTTAGTACAAACTGAACATCATTTAAACACCACAGCCTACCTGACTATTGTTACTGACCATGTGCACAGTGCACCCATCTTCTGATGGCTGCAACCAGCAGGATAACGCACCCTGCCCCAAAGCTCAAATCATCTCAAACTGGTTTCTTGAATATAAAAATTAGTTTACTGTACTCAAATGGCCTCCACAGTCACTAGATCTCACTCCAGCGGAGCACCTTTCAGATGTGGTGGAACAGGAGATTCCCACCATGACTGTGCAGCCAACAAATCTGAGAAAACTGTGTTGTACTATCATGACAGTGTACCTTCTGCAGCTCCCTTGTATTCTCCCCAAGGGGTTGCCACAGCAGATTGATCTGCAGTGGTAATTTGGCAGAGGTTTAACACCAGATGCCCTTCCTGACACAACCCTCTGTGGTGAGAGGGGCTTGTGTCCCCACCTGGAATCAAGCCAGGGACCTTTTGCTTGTAAGGCGAATGTGTAAACCACTACACTAGGGGGGGCTATCATGTCAATATGGTCCAAAATCGCTGAGAAATTTTCCACCACCTTGTTGAATCTATACTAGGAAGACTTAAGGCAAGCTCTGAAGGCAAAAGGTAAGGCAACCCAGCACTAGCAAGGTGTATCTAATGAAGTGGCCAGTGAGTGTATGTGAGCAAACATCTAGATTTGTTATGTATTTTTTTTAAACTGAGAGATGGAAAAAGGGCCAGAACGGAAGGTTCTGGTTCTGATATAGAAATAGCCACTGCTCAAAGGTGACAGTGAAGTGTGGGGTGTTCTAAAAGACTGCTGACACGAAACTTTACTACTCCAGACCCAAATAATCTAACTTCCACACGCACCTAACCACACACACATATCAACACTTTTGTTGATATGCCTCACAATTTTCCTAAACATGCCCATGCTTCACTGCTGCTGCTCACTTCTGGGACACATTAAGTTTAATACAGTGCTGTGAAGGAGACTATCTCATTTTTATACTATTTATTTAACATTCTCTCTCTTCCTTCCCTTAACTCATCGCATCAGCTGACTGGGACCATGCTTTTCTCAGTTAAACCAATCAAATTTTGCCATTACCTCTGACTTTCAGCCAGTAATTTTACTGCTGTCAAATGTTGAAATTGTCTCTCTGCTGTTGTCAGCTGTCATTTCAGTGTCATATCAATTCATCCATCCTCCATCCCATTTACCTCCAGTTTTCTGCATTCATGATATTAAGTTCATTGGTAGCATATACTATTTCACGTCAGATTAATCTTTCAGATCTCCAGTGGCACTCTTCACCTCTGCTCCACCAGTGCTGAGTGACTTTATCAAAGGATGACTGTAGAGCTAATAACACAACAACCCCTCAAAATGATGATGTCACAATGGGATTTTTACATATTTTCTCATATATTTCTTCAACTTCTCCTAACTGCGCATCCCATGCCAAAATGTTTCTCTCATTTAAGTGCTCCATGAAAGCTCTGTTTCACCCCTCAAGTTACTTCAATTTCAAGTTTCACCATGGCAATAATGACAGATGAGCAATGACAGAGTGATGACTTGGAGATATTAGGGTTAATGGTGTGTCACATCGGGCTTTTGTGGGCATGAAAGGTTCCTTCTGGGCAGGGAAATGTGTCAAGTAGAAGAAAAGAACAGACATACAGCCAGATCAATTGTTATATTATTAACCTAAATAAGTAAATTTGTGAAGGGTACATTTAGGCTTTTACATTTGCCTTACAAGTGGAAGGTCCCTGGTTTGCTTCCAGGTGGGGACACAAGCCCCTCTCACCATGGAGGGTTGTGTCAGGAAGGGCATCTGGCGTTAAACCTCTGCCAAATTAATACTGTGGATCAATCCGCTGTGGCAACCCCTTGGAGAGAACACAAGGGAGCAGCCGAAAGTACATTTATGCTTATGGTCAGTGTTGTATATTTACTGCATTTTGCCATTAAACTGTAGTCAAAAACGCTTCTTTACCTTTTTGTACATGGCTGATTTGTACTTTAAAATGTTGGAATAGCATTATAGAAGGATGATTCAAGTCTGAAGATTTTTTTTATAATACAAATATCACTTCTGAACAAACTTTAAAAGATGTTTACATATAAATGTACAACATTTATCATAGAAGTCTTTGCTTCTTTCTCGTCCTCTCTGTTGCCAGCTCTAAATACATTCATCAAAGTGTTGCCTTTAGCAGCCCATAGGCCTGTGCCACACAGCTCACCTGAAAGCTTATGACTTAGAAATGTGTCAGTGTAGCTGTCACTTTGTTTACTCACACATAAGCATATTTTAAAGGCAGAGGCAATGCCGGGACTGTTTAAATTCCTCTGTGACATAATGTCATTTAAGTGATGTGGAGCTGAAATGATTGATCGGCTTAATGATTGACAGAAAATTAACTGGTAACAACTTGGATGTAAATCATGTAAACAAAAACACAAGATTTATAGTGGTTTGTGTTTTGTTTATTTAATTATTCTTAAATGAATATCTGGACTTTGGAGGAAATGAAACAAGTAATCACCTTGGTCTCTGGGAACATTTCTTTTTCCCATTTTGTGACTCTCTGATGGTTAACTTATAAAATCCTCTAGAAATAAAGCGAATCTAAAGAAAAACATATATAAGTTGAAGCCCCAATGATGAATTAAACAAACTCAAGGCATTATTGTTTGTGGTCTTGTGAGCAGAGGTGCTTCCAGGATTTCTAACTGGGGTAACACAGAGGGAATCAAGAACGAGGCAGGGGGGCCCACAGAAAATCAGAATATTTAATCAGGAATAAAATGTGTTAAAAAAAAAAAAAAAAGGCCTAGAAAACACTGAGCATGATTTTAATGCTCTTGTGCAGCCCTGTGACTTATTATAGATTAATTAAGTGAAAAGTGGCACTGCAAACCAGCCACAGAGACCCACAAGCCAGTGTAGTCCTAGTGCCGGTCCCAAGCCCGGGTAAATGGTGAGGGTTGCGCCAGGAAGGGCATCCGGCGTAAAAACTCTGCCAAATCAAATATGCGGATTCATAACACGACTTCCATACCGGATCGGTCGTGGCCCGGGTTAACAACGACCGCCTCCGGTGCCGTTAGCCAACAGGGTGCCGGTGGAAACTATGCTACTGTTGGCTGAAGACCAAGGAGGGGGAGAGGGGGAAAGCGTGTTAGAAGGCAGAGAGAGAGAAGGAAAGGTAGGAGGGTGGAGGTGAGAGTAGGGACTTTAAATGTAGGGACTATGACTAGTAAAGGGAGAGAGCTGGCTGATATGATGGAGAGAAGGAAGGTAGATATATTGTGTGTGC